>WOXC01002130.1:0-243196 GCA_011680675.1 Gymnobelideus leadbeateri
CAAGCTGAACAGTCTGCAGCATGTGTTTCATTTCGTTAGCCCCTCTGCCTCTGTCCCACATCTCTCCTGGAACCCTAACAAAAGGTCATTAGCCTTCTCTTCTCCCTTGTGCTCTGATCTTTTCCTTTTAGAATAGCAGGATTTACCCAGAGACCTCTCTCTCAGATATGAGACTGGACTCTCCAAAGGCTTCTTGCCAGTCTAGCGTATGTGTGTGTGTGTGTGTGTGTGTGTGTGTGAGAGAGAGAGAGAGAGAGAGAGAGAGAGAGAGAGAGAGAGAGAGAGAGACAGAAAGAGAGAAGGAGGATGGATGGATGAATGTTTCTGGGGCAAATTTCTTGAGATGAGAGGGGTTGGAGTCAAGGTCAAAGGTGGAAAGGTTGGTTTTGGCAAAAAGGAGGGTCATTACATCCTCTGAGAACAGAAGGAAAGAGGACAGAGGAGAGAAAATACAAGGAGATTGTGGCCTATGGGGAAGGGAAGATGGAAGGGGGGTGTATTTTGGAACAGTCTAAGGCTCGAGGCTTCCCATCAAGGTAGGAAGGCAGGCATAAGAGCACACTTTGGCATTGGAAACTCAAGAAAGGAGGAGAGAGTTGAGAAGAATCATCAGTTGGCAGTGACTAAGGCCGAGGTGAACACTTGGTAGTGGACAGTAAGACCTAGCCCAGCTGGGCTCTGCTGATGGGAGCAGGCACAGAGAAGGTGGATGAGGGGCATTATCCAGGGCACAATAGGCAGGAGAAGGAATGAGATTCAGTCTGAAGGAAGATGGGCTTTGAAAATCGCCGCGTGGTTGAAGAGTGAGAAGGGAGGCAGGAAAGGAGTGACGGCCCGAGGGAGATCCTGGGGTGGGGAAGGGCCAAGTTTAAGCAGAGGAGGGTACAGGGTGAGCGGAGGCGCAGGAGGCAGGAGAATTTGTAAATGAGCCCCAGGACTGAAGCGGCCGTGGCGGGCTCAAGGTGAGCTTGGCGCTGTCTCATCTGAGCTCTCCATGTGCGTCCACGCTGGCACCCTCAGAGTGTCTGCTGGCCACGCCCTCACACAGTGCGCTGCGCTGACCCAGCTGTTTGTGCTTCCTCGGCCTGAGCTGCTTGTTCCTTCTCGAAGGCAGAATCAGGCCCCACATTTACACGCTCCAGACACGGGTTAGCATCTTTGTCATGCCCAGGGCACGCTGGGAGCAGCCCTGCAGATAAGGGTGGGCGTCATTCCTTCTGCTACAAGTCCGGAGCTGTGAGCGTCCTGGAAGCGCCCGCATCTGCCTGAACGCAGACTTGGACCAGAATCACTCCTGGAGATCTTTTTAACGGGGGACCAGACCTGGGGCTTAGCTTTGGCTTGGAATGATCTTAAGCTTAACAACTTGGACTTTAAGGCACTGGGGATTTTATTTTTAAGAAGCGGGGTTCTAATGGACAAAGAAGTTGTCCCAGAGGCAGGAGGACCTGACTCCAAGTCCCATCTCTCACACGGCCAGGCTGTGTGACCCTAGGCAAGTCACCATCTCAAAGCCACAGCCAGCTCTTTACCACTGAAACTGTCAAGAAGGTACTGGTCAATACAAAAGAGTTAAGAGAGTTTTCTTATTGGAAGTTCCATAAAAAACGAAATCCCAAGTCAGACACAGAAAAAGGGGGAAATATATTTTTAAATCTATTTTTGGGGCGGCTGGGTGGCGCAGTGAGTAGAGCCCCACCCCTGGAGTCAGGAGGATCCGAGTTCAAATTCAACCTCGGACACTTAACACAAAAACTATTTTGAAAATAGATTTTTAAAAGAGACACAGCTTTGTTCAGTCACTGCTTTTCTTCTCTATTTAATAAGATTGATTATCTGATGCTTCAGTGTAGGTTAGCTGTAGCCTGAGATTCCCAGTCTGTGCCTACAGAATGTAGGTTCTCCCAGGCTTGGGAAAATCATTCTAATAGTTGGCATTTTTATGTACTCTTTAAGGTGAAATGCTTTACCTATATCAACTCATAGAACCTTCACAGTCATGGGTTTAGAACTGGAAGGGACTTCAGAGGTCTCCCATTCTACAGATGAGGAGACTGAGGTGCCTTGAATTCCATGAATTGCCCAAAGTTACAGAGGTCGTAAGCATCTGAGGTCGGCTTTGAACCCAGTTATTCCTAAAATCATCCTATTAGGTAAATGCCACAATTTTTAATTAGCCCAATTTTACAGATTAAGAAACTGAGGGTGTTGTTGTTAATCAGGTGTTTTTCTGTCATGGCTGACTCTTCCTGACCCCATTTGGGACTTTCTGGGCAAAGGTACTGGAGTGATTTGCCATTTCCTTCTCCAGCTAATTTGACAGATGAGGAAACTGAGGCAAACAGGGTAACATGACTTGCCCAAGGTCATATCATTTGTAAGTGTGTTGGAGGCCAGATTTGAACTTAGAAAGATGAGTCTTCTGACTTCAGGCTAGCACTCTATCCACTGTGTCATCTAGCTGCCCCTTCATTATAATAGAGAACTCCAGGGCGAGAAAATTCCCTCCACCAAAGCAGGCCAACATTCACAAATGACCACCTTAGAATCTCTCTTAGAGCACTGAGAAGTTAACGGTTTGCCCAGGGTCACATAAACAGTATATGTCAAAAGTGGGATTTGAACACAGGTTTTAGAGGCTTCAAAGCTAGCTCCTCTACCCCACCCCCACACATACAGCCTCATCTGAAAGAAATAAACTCATGTGTATACATATGGCTATGCTTGATTACACTTATCCACATTAATAACCCTTCTCAAAGTTCTTATAGCACTGTGAGTCTGTACCATAATTTAATATTTCATTTTAACAACAATAAATTCTAACAGTTTAATGCTTAATTACTTACTGACATTTTCCCATTAGTCTTGGCCTTGTTTGCCCACCTGAATTAGAGACTTGTGGGAGAGAGTGGTGGGGAGAGAAAGAGAGAGAGAGAGAGAGAGAGAGAGAGAGAGAGAGAGAGAGAGAGAGAGAGAGAGAGAGAGAGAGATGGGAGAGATGGGAGAGATGGGAGAGATGGGGGAGAGAGAGGACAGGATAGGAGAGGACAGGAGAGGAGAGAGAAAATGCAAGTTATTGCTGGTCTTATACTCCTTTCTCTATTCCCCCACACTACCTAAGCACATTGATAAGGTAGTGTATGCTAACTCCTTAAATGTTATTTTATTGTTTGATAACCTGAATAATGCTCCAGCCCAATGTGAGCTGCTCAAGGCAGTTGGTACGGCTATGATGAGAGTCCTGGACCTGGAATCAAGAACACTCAAGTTCAAATTCATCTTCAGGCACTTACTAGCTCTGTGACCCCAGTCAAGTCACTTAACCTCTACCTGCCTCATTTTCCTCATCTATAAAGTCAAGAGAATAATAGCACCCTTAGGGTTGTTGTGAGGATTAAATGATTCATAAAACGTTTTGCAAACCTTAATGTCCTCTATAAATGCTATCTAAAATAATTATTAGAGTAGTCTTTTAATCCCAAACTGCTACTTCCTGCCCCAAAGAGAATCCGAAGCTGCCCCAGAATTTTGTGCCAGTAAGTTTGCAAAGCCCACACAGTTCTCTTTAGACTCTTACATCCATCTGAGGGTTGATGCTCTTCCTGCTCTCTGGAATAGGACAATGGTTGTGTTAAGCAGTAATGGGACAGAATGGAGGTAGGAGAAAAGGCAGGGCCTTGATAATCAGATCTCTGTGTCCTGGTTTCATGATTTTATTTAGACTCTTCTTCATTGGTTGGGCATTCTGAGTACTCAGATGTAAATGTATGTACAAAAACATCTAGTGTTTTCATTCTTCAAGATTTAGAATATAATGAAATATTTCTCACAAGCTAAGGGAGAGAAGTCCCCATAGTTTGTATGGGATGTATGTTCTTTCTTTGCTCCACCTTCAATTTTGATGATTATATCCATGTATTTTCTTTGAATGACTTTTCCCATGCTGTGGATTGTTAGCAATAGTAAGAGTCACTCTGGGGTTTGACAAGAGCATTTGAAGAGATATCAGTTATCTAGCTTGTTATTTGCTATCTTTAACAGCTCAGACCCAGCCTCAGAAGGGAGAAAAACTGAGCTTCTAGCCTGAGGAGCAACCTAGGACCCCCTGGGTTCTCTCTGTCAGCCTTAGGAACAATTTAAAGCATGATTTCCCCTTCCATTGAGCAGCAAAAATATTTGCTAAAACAGAAGAAATTATATCAGTAAATTTGATGACCCAGTTTGCCCAGAAACGTTTCTTGTAAGAAGCAATAATAAAAAAATTAATTGAACCAACTTTAGATCTTAATTTATGAAAGAATGCAATTTAACAACTGTGTTTCCAGGATTTTTCAAGTGAGTAGTTAGGTTAAAAGATATCAAGGAAAAATGGCTCTTAAGCCTCTTGGTATATATTTAAAATAACATAACTAGATACAGCAAACTCTTTGAGCATAAGCAGTGGTTTCCAAAAATTTCCTAATTTTTGGTGAATAATAGTATGGTCAGTTTCACATGTTGTCCCCAATGTTCTGCCACAGTTCAGTCTGAGGTTGGCAGAAGTACAGAGAATAACTTTATATAAAAATGTATCGGGTCAATTGAAGTCAAAGAAGTAGAAGCACTGACCTTCTGAATGATGGATTAAATGGAAGGTGGGCATCTGGAGATGTGACAACAAGATAGCATTTCAAGCTGTTTTCATCTGGTTGGGAGATTTCAAGCAAAACACTGATGATCACTTTTAGTGGATTCTGTAGAAAGAATTTATGTTTAAGGTAGTCCAATGGTCTTTAGGTTCTTTCTGACTGAAACTTCACCTGTCAGTCAGTTCCAAAGCATTTTTTAAATGCTATGCACCAGACACTGGGCTTAGATCCAGGGATACAAAGAAAGACAAGAATTAAAAAACAGACAGACAGTACCTACCCGCAAGGAGGGTGCATTCTAGTAGCAGAAATAACATACAAATACTTATAAGTATTTATATACCTATAAATACATACAAGATGTACATAGAATAGATGAAAATTATGTTTCTATATGCATCAAGATTATTCCTTCAAACTTTCCCCAGAATTCTATAACTCAGGCACAGAGATAAATAATAAATTAAGAGCTACAAGATACAATGGAAAAAAAAAACATTAACCTTCTAGGTCAAATTTCTGAGTTCAAATCCTGACACTATCTTTGTGACCTTGAATAAGTCACTAATGTCTGAGCTTCAGTTTCCTCATATATATATTAGATGGCCTGTAGTGGCTTCTAGTTCTAAATCTATGATTCTATGAATTCTAATGGGGACATATATATATACGGTAGAAATGTAGCTATTTGAAATCTTTTAAATAGAGTTATAGGAGATTTCTTGATGGAAGAAGAGAACCATTGACTTAGAAATTTCCAAAGAGGTTTCTAGATAGAGAGCCAGAGCTGGGAAGGGAAACATCTCTATACGCATTGTTATTATAAAGGGCTTCAGAGCAGTTTAAGGGTGGGTTAATTACTTAATATAATAGCTATAATTATATTCCAAATGCTCCAAAAAACTGTAGCAAAATTATGAAGGACATTTGTGTTATGATTTCACTGTTGAGCATTTCAGACATCAATTTCTCTGGGTATAAAAGACAGGATATGAGTTCTACATTCCTCCAGAAAGAAATAGCAAATTTGTTTAGTCAGTATTTGCCACAGGAAAGAAACTAGCAAAAAAAAAACTTGGCAAATATGGGCTCAGTGCGTTATGATATTGTTGTAAATTCTTGGACCATTTCAGTTGCATTATGTCTGAGATGTTCCAGCCACAAAGTGTTCATGTAAGTAGTGTGGGATTTACTATCCTTCAAAAATTGGGAGTTAGGAAATAGGACCCAAGATCTAGCACAAGTTTCTATTCATATCTGACTTCCATGTTCTAAGGCAATGAGTTTTGATTTAAAAAAAAAATATATATATACACACATATACATATGTATACATATATTATACATGTCAACATATATGTGTGTATACACATACACCCACATATATGTGTACACACACATACTTTTTGATAGGATTTGGAGAGATGGAACCCTTAATTCCAGTGGTTTAAGGAAGAAATTCCTTCTAGCAGTGCAGTAAATGTGCATCTACTCTACCATTTACAGTTTTACTTGCCTGGGGCCATTGAAATGATTTAAGGTTTAACAATCACATGTCCAAGGTCACACAGTTTGTGTGAACCCAGACCTCCTTGACACCAAGGCTGACCCACTCTCCATTCTCTTGTGCTGCCTCCATATTCACTACGTACTTGATGGGTTCTAGACATAGGAATGAAAGCAAATCTTCCTTCACTGTATGCTTCTCTGGAGCATTTGTTAAGCACTTAGAATTTGTATTAAGTCTGTGTACATTCCATTCACCCTTGCTAAATTGTAAATCTCTTGAAGGTAGGGACCCTTGCTTTACTCATAGTTGAACACAACATTCCCTCTCTGGCCAATGGCCATGCCGAGAATACTCTCCTTCCTCACTTCCACCTCCTGGCTTCCTTCAAGACACAACCCAGGTTCTACCATCACCAAGAGACCTTTCCCAGTTTCCCTAGCAGCAACCTTCTTCCCTTTTGAGATTACTTTTCATTATGTGTGTGTGTGTGTGTGTGTGTGTGCATGTATACATACAAATATATATATATATATCTTAACATGTACACAATAATTTGCATGTTATAGAATATGAGCCC
Organism: Gymnobelideus leadbeateri; assembly: GCA_011680675.1. Classification (NCBI taxonomy): domain Eukaryota; kingdom Metazoa; phylum Chordata; class Mammalia; order Diprotodontia; family Petauridae; genus Gymnobelideus; species Gymnobelideus leadbeateri. The sequence continues at coordinate 6,719 of WOXC01002130.1, forward strand.
CATGTAGGCAGAGATGCTTCTAGCTTTCCTTAGCACTTAACACAGTTTTGGGCATATAGCAAGTACTTAATAAATGCACAGGCTCTGGAAACAGAAGATCTGTGTTCACCTTCTGCCCTTTCCTAACTGAATGACCTTGAGCAAGCCACTTGTCCTCCATGGGCCTCACTTCTAAAATGGGGGAGGGGTTGGACTAGGTGGCCTCTGGGGCTCTTCCAGCTGGAGACCAGGGATCCTATGATCTTTTTCTCCATCTCAGCACTCTGCACAGAAATGCTTCTTTAAAATATTTGTTTACCAAATGAATGTATATAAAGGTTGATTTTAGTGTTATATTTTAAAGCAGCAAGGGCCTTTAAAAATAATATAGAACACAGAACAACAACCCAACCTGGAAAATCACAACCATTCGATATAAGCAGTAATTCTTTAGTGCAGAAATAATTAATATTTTGCTCACCTCTTGATTGGGTTGGTGGAACAAGTCACTCTAATGAGCTAAGAAATGGTGACTAAAGCTGCAATTAGCTCAGGGAATTGCTACTTTGATTTTTTCCCAGTGGACTTCAGAACATTTCTGCCTGAGCATGTACACCAGCATTCTCCAGAAAGGAGGGACAGAATTTAATATGACATGGAGATCAGTTTCCCACATCTCACCAGTATGAATCTCCTCTATGCTTTTGGAGCATCTCAGCCTTTCCAAAACACTCATTTCTTAGCCAAAGAGGAATTTTTAGTTTCACAGGAGGAAAAGAAAACCTATCTCTAAGCTGAGAAGGGTTATTTTTGGTGGGACCCAGTGCCCTGCCACAAATCCCTTTTCTTAACCTGTACAGGAAGCCTGACCAGTGAAGGGAGAGAAGAGTACAGACCCTCAGGCTCTCGTTCCCTTGACATCATCATAGACAAGTTAATTTTGCCAAAGTCACAGCAAAAAGGGGAGGGGGAAAGGAAATGTGTGACTTGTTTGCAAATCAGTATTAAATGTAGATAGGGGTGATCAGGGTGACATTCTTGGATATTTGTGCCAAAATAAAAGCATCACAAGTGTTTCTTGAACGGAAAAAGTTAATAGGTGGGTCATGCTTTTGGTGGCCACACTCCCAAGTTGTTTTAGCATCATAATTAGCAGTTAAATATTCTTTATGGGGACAGAAGCTTCCTTGTCTAATGATAGGATTTTACCATCATTAGAGTTAGCATTTCTGTAACAATTTAAGATTTCCAAAGCATTTTAAAAATATCTCATTTTGTCTTTACAACAATGGGAGATAGGTGCTATTATTACCCCCACTTTATGGTTGGGGAAACTGAGGTAGGCTGAGATTAAGAGAGGAAGTTTGGACTTCATTTTAAAGCAGGGACAGTCATTTTATTCATCGTTTTATTCCCTTTAATATTCACAGTGCTGGATACCTGGTATGTCCTAAATGTCTATTGAAAAAATAAAGCCTGATTTAAAATGTGGGGGGAGGGAAATAGGGGGAGCAAATTATTACTGCTTGCATCATGGGCTTATGAACATGGGTTCACTTAAAATATATGTTGTTTTTCCCCAGCTCTAAATAGATGAATCTCTGACCCTGCATTGGTGTGTATGTATGCGTGTATGCATATTTATATGTGTATCTCTGTGTATGCAAATATGTATGTGGATGTGTGTGTATTTAGATGTTTGTCTGGGTATGTGTAGGTTTAAGGGTAAGTCTATCTGTATGCATGTAAATATGTATATGTGTGTGTAGTGTGTACGTATATGTATGTATCTATGTGTGTATTGGTACATGTAGGTGTAGGTATGTCTGTATATGTAAATGATATGTGGATATGTAGATTGCAATGTGTGCATGTGTGTGTATGGAATGAAGGAAATCACACCCTCTGACGTGTGGGCTTAGAAAGAATCAAGCCCAAGAAAGGAATCTGAGAACTCAGGTAGCTAAGCCTGCAAAAGAGTGTTGGCAGTTGGCAGTTCTTATTCTGGAGGGGAGAGCATGGTTATTTCAAAGCCAAGTGGAGTGTGTTTGAGTAAAGTAGACAGACTGGGAGAGGGATGGAGTGCTCTTGAGCTGGTGACAGATGACACTTTCCGGGTCTGGCAATTCTTCTACCAGCTGCATTTCTGCCCAGGGGCTTTCCTCAGTAGGTCTAAGGTGTCAGCTGGTCTGTGGAAGATGGGCTGCCCTTTCCAAAACACATATGTGCATCACCATCTTGGTGGAGGCTCCAGAATCTTCTGGAGAGATGACCTCACCCCAGCTCTGGAAGTCAAGGAGTTACAGAATCTTCAGAAGCGGCTTCCAGAGAGGGAAAGCCCTCAGCACCCGGGCAGCATCCAAGACTGCAAGCTCTCTCAGGGCAGGGACTGTTTCCTCTTTTGTCTTGGTATTCCTAGTGCAGCCACAGTCCCTGCTGCTTACTAGGCATTTAGCAATGCTCATTGGTTAGCCTCATTCAGTCTGCCTAGTTAAATTGCACAGATAAGTAGGATCTTATATGTATATGCTGAAACACATTCACTGAGACCAGAGGATCCAAGTTCAATTTCTGTCTTGTCACTTCTTAACTATGTGACCTTGGCCAAGTCACTTTACCTCTTCCTCAGTTTCCTCCACTATAAAATGGGAATCATAATAGCACCTACCTCTCAGGGTTTTTGTGAGACTCAAAGGAGAAAATAACTATACAGTGCTTAGGGTAGTGTCTGGCACCCAGCAGAAGCTTAACAAACATTTTTGTTTTGTTTTTCCCTTCCCCTCCTTTCCCTACCCAAGACTATCTGAGTTAAGATTCAGGGATATTCACAGGCTGGGTCACGTTGCCTCTGTTCAGTGGTGATCAGCCTTAGCATTCTGGCAGCCCCCTTCTTGCCAATGCATCCTCAGTTCACTGCCCCCACTCGCTTCCTCTGTCATCCTGCTTTGGGCCTCAGGTCATCTGGCTGAGGAGCCCTCTTCATGCTCCCCCCTTTTCTCCCTCCTGCAGTGAAGCCATCAGGGCTTCCTGGTTGTTGGAAATAATGTGAAAATAGGCTCTTACAAAAGCTGTTTTCACCTGGAGTCTCCTTCTGCTGCCAGGGAGTTGAAGGCGTCAGCTTGGATGGCATAGTGTGAATCACAACTTGGTCTAATCTAGACCTGCAGGGAGTCAAGCCCAGTACTTGGCCATTGAGGCACTGTAGGTGGTCTGGTCATTCCTCTTGGCCACCCAATCCACTTGCTTCACTTCCCAGCAAAACTTCCCTTTCCTTTTAGAATAGAACGCTAGAGTCTTGGTCATTTTCCACAGAAGATACGTCACTATGTGGACAGAAGCAATCTTTGTGGGTCCCATACTAGAACCAACTAAAATGGTGCCTGCATTTGACCTAGCCAATAGAGGTAGAATCCACAACAAGTTTTACTTTGACCAAATCCCATGTCAAGGGTCCATTCTAGATAGGCTATCCCAAAGGCTTAGGGCCATTTTAAGCTATGAAGGCTGTATAATAAGGCTCTTTCCACAGCTAAATGACATTTCATTGTAGCTGTGCCTTTGTGATATAGATTCGACTTGGATGGACCTCTTTGATATAGGCCTTTCCTCCATAAATGCTTATGGGCACTTTTAATCAATCAATCAATAAACATTTAGTAAGTGTACTCTGTTCAGGCTTGGGTATACAGAGACAAAAAATGAAATGATCCCTGTCTTCAAGGAACTTGATTCCATCAGGGAAAATAAAATGTACATACATAAACACATACACCTGTGTGTACATACCCATATGCACATATATGTATGTACATATACATATATAATGCATATATGTATATTTGTGTGTGTGTGTGTGTGTGTGTATATGTCTTGAGTCTTTTCAGTCATGTCCGATTCTTCCTGACCCCATTTTTAGGTTTTCTTAGCAAAGATACTGGAATGGTTTGCCATTTCTTTCTCCAGCTCATTTTATAGATGATGAAACTGAGGCAAACAGGGTTAAGTGACTTGCCCAGGGTCACACAGTTAGTAAGTGTCAGAGGCTAGATTTGAATTCTTGAGGATGAGTCTTCCTGATTCCAAGCCAGTAATATGGAATGTAAATACAAATTGATTTCAGGGTAGAAGAAGCATGCTTAGCTGGGGGAATCAGGAAGAACCTAATGTAGGAGAGGGCACCTGAGCTGAGCTTTGAAAGGAAGCAAGTGATTCCAGGAGGCAAAGGTATGGAGGGGAATCCATATCAAACATAAGGGACAGCCTGAGCAAAGGTATGGAGGTGGGAGATGGGATGCTGGGTCTGAGAGACACTGAGCAGGATGGTTGGGCTGGACCACGGAGCCTGTAATGGGAAGTAAGTGGGATCAGCCTGGAAAGGTAGGCGAGGGCCAAATTATGAAGCATTTGAAGGCCAGACAGAGCATTTTGCTTCTGATCCTTGAGGCATTAAGGACACCATTGTGGACAGCAGTGTAGTACTTGAGGATGTCAGATGACCTGTGTTCAAACACAGCCTCTGCCACTTAGCACCCGTGTGAGCATGGGTCAGTGCTTGGCCTCTCTGGGCCTCAGTCTCCCCATCTGCGGGGTTAGGGATAGCATCAGCTGATCTCTCAGGGGCTTTCTAGCTCCCAATCCACTATCTGAACCCAGCAACTTCATTTTACAGAGCAGGAAACTGACTCTGAAAGTTTAAACACTTTGCCCATAATCTCTGAGGAGAGAAAGATGAAAGAAGCTGCAGAAATAGTCTAGCCAGAGGAATCGAATGGACAAATTCAGTAAGGGAGGCAGAGTCTTTCAAGGATTTCCCCCAAGGTCACACAGGTGACAATGAACATTGCCACCGCCATGTTTTCTGATGTCCTTTCAAAGACAGGGATTGAGAATGCCGTGCCCATGCCCCCTTCTGGACTAACACCACATTACACTTCTTTGTGAAAATGCCTTGGTTAAACCTTCACCTGCCTCTTTTTTTTTCCTTTCTAAAATGGTTGCTAAGCACAATATTAGAAGATTTTTCACTCCAAACAAACTTTTTTCCCCTAAAGTATGTATATCTTGGCCTGTGACTGTTAGGACAACATAATGGGAAGTGCTGAGGCTGGAGCCAAGCTCAGATCACAGATGAGCCACTTTGACTTTGGCAAAGTGTTTTAGCCTGTTTGTGCCTTGGTTTTCTAATCTTTGAAAGGAGAGGGCTGGAATACATGACATTATCATAGCTTCACTGATTTATCTTCTGGGCCATCTAGCCCCTGGACCATAGAGGAAACTTCAGGGTCATTCAGTTCATTGCTCCCATTTTGCAGATGAGGAAACTGAGACCCAGTGTGGCTTAGTAACTTAGCCAAGGTCTTACAGCAAAGCTGATGTTCTCTGGCTCCAACAGCATGAACTGCAAAGCCCTTTACATCTCTAACTCTATGCTTCTGTTGCCTCTTTGTACCTTTCAATTTTTTATTAAAAATATTTTCTTTTCATTCTTTTGACGTGCTGTTTTAGAAAATGGTGTTGAGACATCCTCAATAGCTCAGTGACTCCTTTCCTAAATGATGCATTTTTGGCCTTTTTGTTTGTTTGCTGAATCATGGTCTGACCCTTCAGGAGAGATGAGAACTATTTCCCAAAGGGTGGCCTCCTGATGAGAAGTGATTATTTACCAATGAGCAGCTTTGCTGTTTCTGCTGTTCTCTGTCTTCTCCTCTGAGGGGCAGTTGATGCAGACACACAGAGTAGCAGGGATCTCTTGGCACAGCCCTGGCTCTAGTTGGCAGGGGTGGGGGGCGCTCAGGGAGGAACTGGTGAGGAGGAGACACTGATGAGGAAGTCAGGGCTCACAGCCATGTGCTCTGACTTGTGGAGCTCTTTTCCTTGCAGATTTCTCCATTGTGAACCCTAATGGGCTTCCAAAATGGTTCTTACCAAAGCCAATATCCTTCTCCTTGCCTTGTAACTCAGCCTTGTGAGTGCTTGTGCAGAGAGACAGATAGGGAGCTCTGGATCCCTGAGAGCCAATATGGGAACCTCAGATGAACACTTGAGGTTATAGCATGATAGGCTTAGGGCTGGAAGGGAATTTAACAACCATTTATTTCAACCCTCCCATTTTACAGATGAGGAAACAGAGGCCAAAGAAAGCTAAATAACTTGTCCAGGTAGAAAGCATCAGAATCAGGATTTGAACTCAGGTCCTCTGGTTTCAGAGAACTCTACCCTTTGCTTTTTGAATAACCAGATTGTTCAGTCATTTTTTTCAGTCCTGTCTGACTCTCCATGACCCCATTGGGGATTTTCTTGGCAAAGATATTGCAGGAGTTTGCCATTTCCTTCTCCAGGTCATTTTACCAATGAGGAAAAGGAGGCAAGCAGGGTAAAGTGACTCACCCAGGGTCACACAGCTAGTCAATGTCTGATGCCAGATTTGAACTCGGATCTTCCAGACTCCAGGCCGGGCACTTAATTCACTGTGCCACTTAACTGCCTGAAAAAAACAGAAGACTCTATGTTAAAGATTTTTAGGGCAATTCAGAATACTGAGGGAATCACCTGGGGAGACTAGAGATTTAGCAGGGACATAAACTCTGACTTTAAGTATTTGAAGGGCTATCATGCTAAAGAGGGATTAGCCTTGTCCTGCTTGGCCCCAGAGGGGATACCAGGAGTACAGGGTAGAAGGTGTAGACAGATTTCTTCCTAATGTCAGGAAGAATTGCCTAAAGACCAGAGGATTTGAAAAGGGCCAAGGGCTGCTCTTCATTTCTGACCTTAAAGCAAAGGCTGCATCACCAATTATCCAGGGAATGCTTTTCTTTAGTGGCTCCTTTTCTATATATGTAGGATTGAAAAGATAATCTAAGAGGTCTCTGGCAACATCCATGATTGTGGAGGTCGTAGGAGCATAGATTCAGAGCACAAAGGGACCTTGGCTAGAAATATCAGATGCAGCACACTCATTTTACAGATGGGGAAACTGAGGCCCCAAGTCTAGGTCACCACATGCTCAGCACTTAGCACACTGCCCATCACATGGAAGGTACTTTGGAAATGTTTATTGATTAAGTAAATGAAGCAACATAGTAATATAGAATGAGGTCCTCTTGTTCCAAATTCTGGATTTTTCTACTGTGCCATACTGCCTTTTGTGAGGAACAGGTGGAGAGATCTGGAATGATCCTATTTAATACCAGTAAGGCCAGGCTTTTTAGGGAAGTACTTGGGATCTGAAAACAGTGGTAAAAGATTCAAGCTTCCTAGTCAAGTTGGGCTGTTGTGTTTTAAATGCTCTGGGAACTGAGCTTCATGCTGCTGAGGATTAGGAGCAGGCCACATCTTGTACCTTCTGAATGGTTCTCTAGAGGCATGAGCAAATAGTTGTCTGCTCAGGCTCCATTTGATTTTGGCTTAGCTTTATGCTGTGGTTCACTTTTTGCTTTTATTTGGCTTAATTGGGGTTAAAGAGTAGGGACCAGAACTGTGATTCCATTGATAGGGAATTAGAAAATCTCTTTACCAATGCCAGGCATCTATACCATGGCCCATGACCCCCCCCGCCCTTGCCAAAGAGACACACATTATTCATAATGTAAACAAATAAATTTACCAATTGGGTTTTTAGCAGCAGTAATAAAGCTAGCCAGATTTCAGGATGGTGGAGACAATGATTGTCCAAAGGGACCTTTGTTTTTTTAGGGATGAGAAGCAGGCATCTTTATTTCCTCCAAATGCATTATTGATAGACTCAGAAAAACATGAGCCTGGTTTTCTAATCCTCACCTAGGCAACACTTCCATTATATTAATGGGAATTTCATGTAGTTTCAGCCTGGAGGATCAATGGCTTTTTTATCTCCCAGGGTATTGCCAAAGAAACATTCAGAAATAGTATTAGGCACTGTCTGTTTCTTACTTAAGCTTCCATTTTTCTGACAGGAAGGGAAAGCATGGGAGGGAGGGGAGGGTGATGGCAGCTTCTCAACTGGGTGCTTTGTAATGTAGGTCTAGAAGGAAAGTGGAATTTTTCTTTGCATTAGAAGGATAATGGGACATTAGCAGATAATTATTTAAGTAGAAATTTGGTCAGGGCCCATGTTTATTGGAATTTTTTTGATGATTCACAGAATGGTAGTGCTGGAAGGAACATTAGACCTCTTTTAGTCTACCCCCTTCCTTTGACAGATAAGGAAACTGAGGCAGGATCAGGGAGGTCACAGAGCTGGTAAGCACTGAGCCACGATGTGAACCGAGGTATTCTAACAATGCACGGGCATTGCTCTTTTATGTTATAGTGCTGATTGTGAAACTCCATTTTTTTCTGATGCTCCCTAGTAGATGAATTTCCTCCTCTGCCAATGACAAGGTTGAACCTGATGTGTCAAGGTCTCTTCCAATTCAATTTCTAGAATCTTAAGGCCTAAACTGAACTCAATATATGCCCCCCTCAAAATGTACCCCTTCTCCTGACTGCCATGTTTCTGTCAATAGTATCAGGTCACTGACGACCAAAACTGTGAGTAATTTCTGAGTCCTCCTTCACCTTCAGTTAACATGTTTCTGAAGTTCTACCTCCACAGTCTGAGAATCACGGAATTGAAAAGGGCTGTTCCACTCAACCCATCTTGGAGCAAGACAATAACAATGGTTGCTATTTCTACTTTATATTTGTTGTTCAGCCATTTTTCAGTCATGTCCAACTCTCTGCGATCCCATCTGGGGTTTTCTTGGCAGAGATACTGAAGTGGTTTTGCCATTTCCTTTTTCAGCCCATTTTACAGATTAGTAAACTAGGGGAAACAGGATGAAGTGACTTGTCCAGGGTCACACAGCGAATGTGTCTGAGGTTAGATTTGAACTCAGGTCTTGTTTCTCCAGGCCCATCAGTCTATGAACTATTGCACCACCTAGAGGCCATCACCCTGGATCACACACAGCCACTATGTATAAGAGACCAGGCTTTCACTTGATCTTATTACCAATCTACAGTGTTTCCGAGTCATCTGTTACAATGTTACCTAAGGTTTTACTGAGTCAGCTTCCATTTCTGTGGTAACTAGGAATTTTGGGGAAGGCTTAATAATACCAGCTAGCCTTTCTATAGCACCCAGTCCAACTGTTTCATTTTACTGATGAAGAAAACTAAGGCCCAAGGAGATCATAGAATCAGGAAAAGGGACCCCAGAGGCTTTTTCTATTATTCTATCCAGAAAATTCTGGAAAAGGTTGGGATTGTTGTCACCCAGCCTTCCTTTGGGCCCTGAGTGGGAGCCTCTCAAGAAACCAGTCTCCAGACAGCCCCATTTGAGACTCCCTTGACATTCAAATGTAGTGTTTTACATATGGCTGGGAATTTCAAGCAAGGGCCAGGAGGAAGGGAGCACAATCCCTGTGAAGCTGGCTGGGATGAAGGTACAATCCAGCCTGACACATTTCTCCTTCTCTCTTTACATCCACAGACTACCAGAGGCTCCCCCTCTTCCTCTAGGTTTCTATTAATGCCACCTCCTTGCCTGAGGTGTCTCTCCTGTGTCTTAACTTTATCATGCCATTGAAATTATAATTCTAATGCTAATAAGAGCAGCTAACTAGGTTTGGGAAAGAACAGCACACCTAGAGTGGAGAAAGTCAGGCAATGGCCTGGGTTCAAGGAGAAGCCCCAGGTTTCCTGCTGGACAGAGAACAGTCCCCGTGCTGTTTTCTTGTGGTCTGCAAGCCTGGACACAGTTTGATCTGATAAGCACTGCTTGTGTTGCCCGGGAATTCAAGGAAATTACAACCTGTTTATCCTACTTGAGAAGGTGAATTGGGAGCTTCCCAAGAAAGGTTTCTGGAGCATCTAGGTGACTCAGAGGGTAGAGTGCTAGACCTGGAGTTGGGAAGGCCTGAGTCTAATCTGGCCTCAGACAGTTATTATCTGTGTGACCCCGGGCAAGTCACTTAGCCTCTGATTGCCTCAGTTTCCTCATCTGTTAAATAGAAATAACAGTAGCTCCCTCCCAAGGTTGTTGTGAAGATTAAATGAAGGTGGGAACTATGTCTTAATGGATCCCTGAGCATCAAATCTAGCTCTGCAACTTTATAGCTGAGAAAATTGAGGCCCAGAGAGGGAAAATTATTTTCCACTATACCAAGAGGTAGAAATTTCATAATTGATCTTTGAATGAGATTGAAATCCAAAGTGTCTCTGCTGCTACAAGTGTGAACAACAACATGACCTCATACCATAGGGTTGCCCTTTCTTGTCAATGCATTGGGATAAGAACTCATGTGGTTTATTTTCTAGGTGAGAGGCAATTGAGGCCTCCCTGTAAGCAATGTAGTTTCTAGGCTCAGCCTGAGCTAAATCTCTGCGGGAGACATTCCCAAGCAAAGAATGAGGAAGAAAGCTGTGATGTTAAAAGCAAAGGACTCCAATATCACTTTCCAGCTTCACTGAGGCCAGACGTGAACTAAAAGATAAATGTGATTTAGGCCAGAAGAGTGACCTTTGAAAGGCCTCATTAAAAATAAATATAAACCCACACAACTGGAACAGTTTGGGATTTCAATGTTTCTTTGCAAAGCTCCAAAAGATTCAATCAAGTGACTCTCCTTCCCTGTGAACCCCATTGGGCACTTATGAAAACAGGTGTCCTTTCTGAGGGCTTGTCTTTATAAAGCTCCTTGTCCTGTCAAGGGGCTGGGCGGGGGAGGGGGAGATGAGGCTGGTTTGAGGAGTGGGGGGGGGATGGTGAGGAGGAGTGAATACCAAGGAAATCAGCATTTCCCACAGGACAATGGCCCCATTTTCTTCCAGGGTTCTTTCATGGAAGGACTTGGCTTAGAACAATGAATGAGATTTCTGACTTGGGATTTAGTGAGTTCTGTGTTCTGGTCATCCTTTTCCTGGCAGTGGCTGTTGTCACCCTGGTTGACATCAGATTACAGATAGATGTTCAAGGGAGGGGCTTGTCCATAGTATCTAGTGCCCTTGCCCACTTGGGTCATTATTCTATAGAAGCCCATCGCCCAGAGAATGGACACTCCTTGAGAGCAAGGACTGGTTCACTTGGTGTCTTTGTCTCTTCAGTGCTTAGCCCAATGTCTGGCCTAAAGGCATGTTGATTCACTAGCATGAAGTATTGAATACAGTTGGTGCTTAATAAATGCTTTTTGCTTGCTTGATAATTTCCATTTCTATGACACTTGGTGATACAAGGTATTTTCCTTCCAACAACACTGAGAGCTGGGTAACGTAGCCATTGTAATTTCCACGTTGTTGAAAAGGAAAGTGATGCAGGACATATGGACTGACTTACCTTGGGCCACCCAGCTGGTAAGCTTGGGAGTCGAGACTACAAGGCTAAAATTATTGCTCCGTGACCATTATTCCTCTGATTCATTATTCCAAATGGGGAGCAGTTCTGCCTCTGGAATCTGTTAGGGATGGATGCCAGAGGAGAAAAAAACCCACAGCAATCCTGGGGGAATCTGTGGCTGTTATGGTACCCTGGCATCTGTAGGGTCATGACCATAGTAAAGCACAAAACAAGAAGATAGTTTTCATGCAGGTTGTACCTGGGGAACATTCCACCCCACAGCAGCAGAAAGATGTTCTGTTTTCTGCGCCTTGCTCAGGCATTCTTTGGGTCTACTTCTCTGGTTTAGTCAACATTCCACTGCACTCTTTGATTCTAGAGAGAATGATGCCAGAGCCATCTTCCTGTTCTTTAACCTGCTCTTGAAGCTGGGATGAGGAGAGTTGTAAATATTCCTTCCTGGGCCTGGGCCTTGGTTCGGAGAGAAGAAACTCCCAGTAGTACATTGGGGGAAGAGTACTATCCAGTTTTTTACTTCACTAAGTTGTCATGGTTCATGGAGCAAGATGTAAAATGGGCTGGCATCCACACAGTGTTGGGAATCAATTCTGCTATTTGAAAAGACCTTGCCAAAAGGCAAAGCTATGTATTCAATGTCCTAAGAGATTGGAAAGACCCTTGGGATATGCCACTTGTCAAATCCTTTAGTGGTGATAAAAATCAGCCATTACCTCAACTGACTGTTCTCTCCAAGGCAGGACTGAAGGGTAGTTCTTTGTACACCAGCCGTGTCCCTCAATCATCAGAGCAAACAGCCAATGGCCACTGGCACTGAGTGCGGCCAAAAGACCTGGCATGGCCATCTAAACCCACTGTGAAATGCAGCCCATCAGCTCTAACAATGGAGTTAAATACCAGCTGAGATGAACAGGAGAGAAGAAAAAGGGAAAACAAGATGATGTGACACATTGTATGCTGGTGACAAGCACTGCCACCACCCTGCCACTCCCCAGGAAGGCACTGCCATGGATAGAGTTCAGGAACCCACTTCTTTACCTATGTGGGGGGGTGCAGGAGACTGGCCTGGAAGTCAGGATCTAGATTTTAGTCTTGGCTCTTGTGTGACCATATGCCCCCAACTCATTGGGATAGATAAGAAGGATGGGGAGGGGAGTAGGAAGTAGACTGTAGTCCTGCCCTCAGTGGCTCCATAGCCAAGCTAAGTGGTGGCCATGGTGATATCACCTCTATGCTTTTGGAGTATGGATTTGGCAGCTGGGTGGATAGTAGATCGGAGAAAGGTGAACCACAGGAAGATTAGTCAAAGGAAATGGGAATGTTAGGCCTAGAGAAGTCTTGGGGTGGGGCATAATAGCATTCTTCAGATATTTGTAGAACAATAATGGGGGGGGGGAAGGATTAGATTTGCTCTGCTTAAGGTCAGAGGGCAGAAAGGGGTCCACAGGGATTGTAAAGGGCCAAATTTAGGCTCCCTAACAATTCAAGAGGGATGGGCTGCCTCATGAGGGAGCGGTTTCCCACCTGGAGCCTCTGAGATTCCACAACTCGATCCCCCTTTCTGACTAGGCATGAGGCACAGCTTTTTGTACATACTGTATCCAGAGGAGCATCCGAGTCAGGATCAGCAAGTACTGATTTCCTACCATTTCGAATGAAGAAATACATTTTGGAAATGTTCAGACAACATTCTATACTTTTTTTTTTCCTGAATGCAGTAATTAAATATAATTATTTTGATTTCCCGTCAGAGCTCTCTAAGGCTGAGCCTGCCAGGCTCCAAAAACATTGGGCATCTGATTTCATGACTTTGGAGAGTAGACGATGTCCTGGGGGTATGGGGCTTTTCTCTATCCCTTTGTGCCAGTTCTAAAATGATGTCGTTTGTCCTTCCTGTCTGCCTATCTCCAGATTTCCCCAGAGTAGGAAGCTGAGCTGTATGCAAAGCTGTGGCTCAGGAGCCTGTGCTTAGGGAGTGATTCTGCTCTTTGCAGCAGGGGCAGAGTGCCTCCCTGCCTTCCCACCAACAGAAGTCAGATGGAATACACACTCATAGGTTGCTTCTCTGAGGAAAACAAGAGGCTCAAAGATTTCTAGAGCATCTGGTTCAGTGTCTGGTGTGGTGGATAGAGATCTAGCCTTAGACACAGAAAGATCCTCTAATCCTCCCTTTGTTTTGTGAGCTGCAAGAACCAAGGTTAGATCCCAGATGCCCTGGCTCCGCTTTTTCCCCAAACCAGGTCAAGATGCTACAAAACAGCTTCCTTCTCATCTTGCCTGGGAATGAGGCGGGGCAGCAAGGAGCAGGGGTTAGATTCTACACCTGGAATGCTTCAGAGAAAAGTCCCAGGGCCAACAGCAAGTGCCCCACAGTTTGGGGCACAGACTACTAAAGAACAGCAGACACACGAGCGGCCTGAGGGGCGGCCAACCCACCACGGATCCACTGCCCAGTTGGTGTACCTTCTTTTCTTTTCTTTTCTTACCTTTTTTTTGGAGGGGGAGGGCAGGGCAATTGAAGTTAAGTGACTCGCCCAAGGTCACATGGCTAGTAAGTGTCTGAGGCTGGATTTGGACTCAGTTTCCCCGGACTCCAGGACTGGTGCTCTATTCACTGGGCCACCTAGCTGCCCCATCAGTTGATGTATTTTCCAGGAATTAGGCACTAAGGAGGGAGTTGGATCCAGTGAGAAGAGGGATGCCTTTAGAGTGAGAGGACCTGAGTTCAAATCTTGCCTTTGCTATTCTCTGTCTGTGTGACTTTGGGCAGTCTCCCTGTAAACTGAGAGGGTTGGGCTAGGTGGCTTCTGACATTGTCTTTCCAGCTCTAAAACATAGTAAATAACACCAAGCAAGACAAATAGAAATGTTTCTCCCAGTCTAGTGCGGACAGCAGTGTCCACACAAGTAAGCCAGAAAGGGGAATGTTAGAAGGAAGGGATCACAGAGCTCTAGGGGACCTCAGAAGCCATCTAGCTCAATTCTCTCATTTTACAGAGGGGCAAATTAAGACCTGGATGGGTGAAGGGACTTGCCCAAGGTCACAAAGAAAGGAAGTGAACTGAGGTCTTCTCATCTCACAGGCATCCCTCTTTTCCTGGTGCCCATAGGATCACCAAGGAGAATCCTACCATTTAAAAGCAGAAGGAATAATTTTGCCCCATTTCCTCCTTTTATTCCCATTTCTGATATTTTATCTCTAGCATCCCTCTCTCCTCACCCCATGAACTCACAGCTCCTTAAGCCATCTTGCCCCCAGTCTTCAGAGACGTTGGTAAAAGTTCACCAAACCTAACGACCCAGCTGTCTTCTCCAGCGTCTCTGCTTGGGAGAAGCCCAGTCATGGTAGAGATAGGACATTTCCCCTTTTCCCTTTGAAAGTGAAAATAAATGGATTTCCAAATGTTTGCTGGGTCTGGGTGGCATTTGGAACAGAAACACCTGCTGATGGGCCTATGCCTGACCCTGTGCATTTCCCTTCTCTGAGAGATCTCCTTTCCTGTTCGATTTGGTAATACATAAAAGTTTGTGTGTATAAGCAAGCATTTTCTGTTTCCTTGAGATGAGTCCCAGTCCTAACTGTAATAACAGTGTAGGACCAAGCAGAAGAGGTCTAAACCACATCTCACTGTTTAGGTTCTTTTCTTTTTTTTTTTTTTAAAGAGCAGAATTATTCAATTTATTAACAAAATTTACAATAATTATAAAGTTTACATGTGCAAATATAACTCCTTCAGTTACTATCCACTTTTACATAATGTCACGAAGAATTATTTTAAAATCGTTCCGATAAATAAATTGCAGCTCTACATCCAGCCTGAATGGCACCTTTCAAGATGGCATATGCTGGGGCCAATTCTGCATCATGATCAAGCCCCGTGTCATGGTGTTCTAGCTCCTCATCCCGAAATTTTTTAATGACCCAACACAAATCCCATTACATTCCAAAAGGGCATCAGAATAGTCGGTCGGACTCTGCGGGGAACCTCCGAGGTCCGGAGCGCGGCCCCCAGAGCAGAGAAGCCGCGGCCACCCCGACGCGGCCCACCATAGTGCCACTGTCCAGGAGAAACAGGTGAGAGGATCCCCGGCGCGTCCGCTAGGTTCTTTTCCACTTTGGACAGTGGTATTTTCTGTCCAAACCCCTCCCTGGGCGCCACACTGGGAGCTGGACCCAAGCTGTGCTTCCTAAAAAAACAGTTACGATGTTCTCACATATAGGCCCAATTTGTCTGATCTCTATCTTGAGACTAAAGGCTTGACATTATTCTTTGAACTCTCACTGGGCTGCTGTTATTCAAAATAATACTATCAAGGACATCAGGTTGCAAAAAGGATCCTACCCTTGGGCGGGAAGGAGGGAGAAAAGGGGATGGAAGAAGAAGGAGGAATGAGGCAGAGAGGAGAGGAGAGCTGAGTGAGACCAGCTCTGTCCTGGACTTGTGGAGCCAGTAACTTCAGTTCAATGGGCATTGGCAGGCACCACCTATGGGCCAGGTAATGAGCTTGTTCTAAGTACTGGGGACAGAAAGACAAAGGAGGAGGAGGAGGAGGAGGAGAAAGAAAGAAGAAAGTAGTAGTAGTAGTAGTTGTTGTTGTTGTCTTGGCCCTCAAAGAGTTTCCATTCTACTGGGGTTTCCTTGCTACCTTCTGGCCTCTCTGTTGGCCACATCTTACTATCCTTCCACCTTTTGTAAGATAAACATGGGTCACAGGCCACATAGCACAAAGGCCAAGTAAAAAAAAAAAACACATGGTGAATGATAGAATGTCAGCTCCCTGAGGGCAGAATCATTTTCTTTCTTTCTTTTCTTTTTAATTTCTTTTTTTTTTGTCCAAATGCTTTATTAACTTCTGGTTTACATCATTCATTTCCGCCAGACTTTGAGTTACAATTTTTTCCCCATTTTTCCCCTACCCACCACCCCAGAATAGCAGTCCCACAGGATATCCCCTCATTCAACCCGCTCTCTCCCATATCTTCTCCCATACCTCCTTCGACTTTTCCATTAGGGCAAGGTGAATCTCTGTGCTCCAATGCCTGCACATCTTATCTCCCAGTTACATGCAAAATAGTATTAATAATAGTATTTGTATATGTTAGAAACATTTAATTTTAAAACTTCGAATCCCAGATCCATTCCCTTCCTCCCTTGTCACCCACTCCCTCTGGGAAGATAAACAATTCAGTATATGTTGTACATGTGTAGCTATGCAAAACATTACCATAGTAGATATATTGTAAAAGACTGACTACATTTCCCTCCCTCCTATCCCACCTCCCACCTGGTTCACTCACCACTTTGATCCTATCCCTTTTCAAAAGTGGGTGCTTCCAACTTCCCTCCCCCCAAGCCTGCCCTCCCCTCCATCAACCCCCCTCTCATCCCCCTTTCCCCTACTCTCCTGCAGGGTGGAATATCCCATTTAATATGTATGTCATTCTCTTCCTGAGCCAAAATCAATGAGAATATGGTTTTGCCTTTTTGCCTTCCTGTTCTTCCCCTCCCCTGCAAACACTTCCCCTTGCCTCTTCTAGATGAGATAATTAACCCCACCCTGTCTCTCTCCATCTCCTCTTGCCACATTCCTCTCTCACCTCTGAACTTGACCCCTTAAATATCATCCCTTCCCACCAAATTCAACCTGTGCTCTCTATCCATGTATACCTGTAAACATGTATACACCCATTTACATATATATTAATATGCCCATGTACCCTTCTTCAATTATTTTCATACTGAGAGAGGTTTTATCAGTCACAGTTATTGTTTTTCCATGTAGGAATGTAAATAGTTCAACTTTGATAAGTTCCTATTGATTTATTTTCCCTGATTACCTTCTCAAGCATCTCTTGCTTCTTGTGTTTGAATGTCAGATTTTCTATTCAACTCTGGTTTTTTTCCTCAAGAATGCTTGAAAGTCCTCTATTCCACTGAATGACCATATTTTCCCCTGAAACAAAATACTCAATTTTGCTGGGTATGTGATTCTTGGTTTTAGTCCCAGCTCCTTTGCCCTCCAGAATATCATATTCCATGCCCTTCGATCCCTCAGTGTAGAAGCTGCCAGGTCCTGGGCTATTCTGATTGTGTTTCCACAATATTGAAATTGTTTCTTCCTGGCTACTTGTAGTATTTTCTCCTTGATCTGGGAATTCAGGAACCTGGCTGTAATATTCCTAGGAGTTTTCTTTTTGGGATCTTTTTCAGAAGGTGATCTGTGGATTCTTTCAACCTCTATTTCCCCCTCTGGGTCTAAAACATCAGGGCAATTTTCCTTGAGAATTTCTTGAAGGATGCTTTCTAGGTTCTTTCTTTGATTGTAGCTTTCAGGTAGTCCAATAATTTTAAATTATCTCTCCTGGATCTATTTTCCTGGTCAGTGGTTTTTCCCATGAGATATTTCACATTGCCTTCTATTCTTTCATTTGTTTGGATCTGTTTAACAGCATCTTGATTTCTCATAAAGTCACTAGCTTCCATTTGCTCCAGTCTAACTCTGAAGGAATGAATCTCCTCAGTGAGCTTTTGAGATTCTTTTTCCATCTGGCAAATTTGGCTTTTTAAGGCATTCTTCTCCTCATTGCCTTTTTGAGCCTCTTTTGCCACTTGAGTTAGTCTATTTTTAAGATGTTATTTTCCTCAGTCAGGCTGTTGACTCTCATTTCATACTTTTCCTGCATCCTTCTCATTTCTCTTCCCAATTTTTCCTCCACTTCTCTTATTTGGTTTTTAAAATCCTTCTTAAGGTCCTCTATGGCCTGTAACCCACTAGTATTTTCATTTGGGGCTTTTGGAGCAGGATTTCTGACCTCACAGTCCTCCTCCTGTTCCATGCTTCGATCCTCTTTGCCCCCCAAATAGGAGTCTAATGTTGCATTTTTCTGTTTATTTTGTTTCCTTTGCCTAGGTATGTTGCCACTTAATTACTTGACTTTTGGGCTTGTTGCCACAGTAGGATTCTGCCACCAGACAGGGGGGCTTCCATCCCAAACACTGGGGTCTTCTCAACTTCTGGAGGTATTAGTTGGGTGGCCTCTGTGAAGCCTCCACACGCTCTGGCAAGCTGGGCACACACCCCAAGACCTCCACCCCAAACCGCAATCCAGATCCAGGGAAGTTAAAGCATAAGAGATTACCCCCCAGACTGATCACTGGATCCCCCTATAGTCCGTAGGCCAGGAGCTGAAGCTGCAACTGAAGCTGCAAAATGGCGGCTATGCAGTGGCTCCTTCTCACCCACAGGGGAAGAAGCTGACGTGCTCCCAAATACTGGTCCCAAAGTCCATAGGGTACTAACCTCTCACTGTGTCCTAGGCATATATGTATTGATAATTCTGGAATTGTCACAGCTGCTGGTGTTCTGGGGTCCCTCCAGCTGGCTGCTGGTCCAGCCTCCCTGGGGCTAAAACCTCTGACTCACATGGTCCTGGGCTTGGCTCCCAGAGTGCTGTGCTGGCCGCTCCCTGCCAGGCTTCCTGGCTTCCTGGCTGTCCTCAGCGGGAGGTTAGCTTCTCTGTGTCCTTCTGTGGGTTCTCAAGCTCCAGAGGTTGTTCAGAGTTCCCCTTTTACATAATTTTGAAGTGGTGTGGGCTGGAGCACCATGGAAGTGCTGTTTCTACTCTACCGTCTTGGCTTTGCCCCATCCTTTCTTTCTTTTTTAATCTTTGTATTTTCAAGTGTTTAGCATATAATATGTGCTTAATAAATAGATGCTTATTGATAGATTTTGTTCAAGCTCCCTATTTTCTGCTTACTGACAACATGGGGGACCAATCATTTCACTTATCTATAGTTCATTTTCTTCATATTTAAAAAGTTATTAAGGCTGGATAGCTTCTCAGGTTTCTCCCCATCCTGAGATCCTTTCCTCTATGGTTCCTCTCAGCTCCGACCTCCTATGCTTTAAAAACTCTCTAATTTCTACTTTTTTCTTTCTTTTTGGAGGGGGGAGAGCAGGGCAATTGGTGTTAAGTGACTTACTCAAGGTCACACAGCTAGTAAGTGTTAAGTGTCTGAGGCCAGATTTGAACTCAGATCCTCCTGACTCCAGGGCTGGTGCTTTATTCACTGTGCCGCCTAGCCACCTCAGCTCTCTAATTTCTTGACATGTTCCCACATCCCTGTCATTTTTGATCTATGATCTATCACTTTTAGTTTTCTCTGCTCTGAGGTCCCTCCTAGCTCTGACATTCTATGCTGTAAAGACAGTGTAAACTCACCATTTGAATGCTCCTCAAGGTGCTAACATTCTGTGCTGCTAACATTCTGATTCTGACCTTCCTCCCAGGATTACTGGGGAGATCAGCAGATGAATATGATCCTTGGGGCATATCAAGAATACAAAGTGCTACCAGCAATACATGCTAATTGATCCTCAGACAAGCTGTTTACTTGCTGGAGATGAATGGATGCTCCTAGGCCATCATCTCCAGCCAGCAAGAGGCAATTTGCTCACATACATTTTGTCCTGAGGCGTTCTTTCAGCTCTGATGGACGAAGTGTTTGTTCCCAGAGAGTGTTTTACTTCTCTAGAGGCACCAGGGAAGATTGCAGTTTAAAACTGCATCTCCCTGGCTGATGGATGAGGCCCCATTTAGCTTGGAAAACCAAATGACTTCCCTACTATCAGCAATGCCTGAGGCACAGGCATTGTTTACAGACACATGAGGAGATAACCTGCAGAGGGTCCTAGGCATCTAGTCCAACCTATAGACCTAGGCCAGAATCCCTTCTCCTTAATACCTGATGTAGTCAGGTTTTGATGAGTTCTGATGAGGAAGCCCATTGTACTGTGAGAGAGCTCTAAGTGTTAGACACCTCCCCACCCTTAAACGGAGGTCCATACATTTCCTAAAAAATAAAAACATAAAAGAGCTTGATAAGTGTATTTTACTATACTGGTTTCCTTTGTAATCCTGTGTGTTTTATTTTGAATATCATTCTGAGAAGGGGTCTTGAGGCTTTATCAGACCAGCACAGAAAGGTCAAGAACACTTCATTGAGACAGGGCTGTACAGGGCTTAGGAGTGAAGTTACAGGATAATCAAGTGTTGTGTCCCTTCCAGGAGCAGTGGTATCGATTAGAGTATTTTCTTTGAGCAAGAGATGACCAGGCTTGCAGTGGGGGGTGGGGGGGTGGGGGGGTGGGGGGGGGTGGATTCAGTATGGAGAACGTATACATGGCAGCTGGACAGATGGCTGGATGCCTGTACTTACTACTTGCTATGTCCTGGTTCATTGTTTAATAGAGGCAAAGCTGGAAAGGACCTAAGAGGCCATTTAGCATAAGCCCCTCATTGGATAGATAAAGAAATTAGAGCCTGGAAAGTAAATGCCAAGCCAAGGTCACACAGGTAGTAAGTGACAGAGGCAGAGGTCCTTGAAGATAATGGAAAGGGATAAAGCATGAGGGTGGAGGTGGAAAGGGGGGATCTGCTCAGATGGTGTCCACCCTACAGAGAAAACACTTTGACATAGCTTAGAGTCATAGCAGTTTGCCACCCAAACTGTGATTTCTTGCTTCATGACTAGAAAATAAAGTTTACAATGTATTTTAGTTTTAAAGAAAAGAATTCAGATATGCTTTGGTTTTGAAGGGCTAGCTGTGAACTAAACTCTGATTCTACCATCCGGCCTCTTTGCCTTGCATATATACCTTCCAGCATGGAATGGTCTAGTTATACTGGGAAGTTCCTTCAGACCCTGAGGTTCTGTTATCCCTGACTCCATTCTCTTCTGTTTGCATGTAGACTGTAAGCTGTCTTGAGACTGAAGGATTACAGTTCTTTAACTGATGTCTGCCTTCTGACATTCAAAGCCCCGCCCCCCCCCCCATTTTTTAAAAGGGGAAATGAGAAAATAAACTTGAAATAGGGGGAAAAGATCCTTTTCTTAAAGAATTTTTCAAGTTAACATTTTAAAGGACAATTCCTCCCCCTAGTGACTGATTGTAAATTAGCAGTAGGACAAGCTGATTTGAGTCACCGCAGCATGGGGAAGAAAACTTAGGGTTTGAGCAGCTGTGATTTGTTGGCAGAAAGTGTTGGCTATTTTTAAGCAGTCTCTTTAAGTGAGTGAGAACATAATATTCTTTTGCCGGTGTTCCTAAGTGCTAATAGCCATCCATGGCTTTCCCAGTTGGCCATTGATGGCCTTCCAGGTACTTCCATTGCCTGATTGTTTCCCAGCTGAGGCCAGCTCATTTCGAATGATTTCTTGTCAATGTCTTGACATTAACTTGCATTTTTGTGATGTAATTGTATTACATGTCTTGTGTCATACAGTGTAATGGAGCTATTTCACTGTGATACAATGTAGCCTGACAGCTATTTGTCTTGAATCCCCAAACTTTGGGAATTTTAATTTAAGTTAATATTTTTATTTTTTTAATTATTATATTATTTTTAAAAGTTTTATTGACATTTTAATTTTTGCATTATCTAAATTTCCCCCAGGCCCATCCTTTCAGAGAACTATCCTTTATAATGAAGATTTTTTTTAAGAAAAAAAATTTAATATAAAAAATAGAAGAAGACAGAAAACAACAACAAAAATTTGATTCTAAATATATCTGACAACATACTGTTCTGTTCCTGTGGAACTTCTCTCACCCCATCTCTGGCAAGGAGTTTGGGGGGAATGTTCCTCATAATTCTTCTTTGGGGGCCAAGCTTGTTCTTTGTAATTTAAATATAATATAATTTAATTATTACAGAAACTTTTAACCTTAGCTAATACTCGCCTTCACCTCTAATGTGCAATCATTCACTAGAATTTTAATAACTCACAGTGGAGTTCACAGTTTCTGTGTAGGCTTCTTTCATTTGCTCAAGGTCTTGCAGAAAGGTCTAGCTTACGGGGCAGCTAGGTGGTGCAGTGAGTAAGAGCCCTGGCCCAGGAGTCGGGAGGACCTGGGATCACCCGGGATCGATTCCCGGCCTCAGAAAATGAGCACCCACACACAAATCATGACTGGCCATGTAACCTTGAGCAAGTTACTTAACCCCAATTGCTTTTAAAAAAAATTAATTGTAGAAAAAAAAATTAATTGTAATTAATTGTAGAATGGGTAAAGAAATTACAATATGTGAATATAATGGAATTCTACTGGGTTGTAAAAAATGATGTGTGTGATGAACACAGAGAAACATGGAAAGATCTGTATGAACTTATGCACAGTTAAGTAAGCAGAGACAAGAAAACAATCTATACTGTAACTTCAGAACTTTAAATGGAAAGAAACAGACATACCAAAAATTAAAAATAAATGTGACAAAATTATAAAGATCAAAAGAGATTCAAACGGGGGGCGGAGCCAAGATGGCGGAGTAGAAACAGCTTGTCCAAGCCTCTCTGCCCCCAGATTCTCCACAAACTATGTAAAAAAGGACTCTGAAAAACTTCTGGAGCCCCAGCACCCACAGAACGACACAGAGAAGCTAACCTCCCGCTGAGGACAGCCCAGCACCCTGCAGGAAGGACCAGCGCAGTGGTCTGGGAGCCGGCAGCGCGCAGAGCGCAGGAGCCGAGCCGAGCCCAGGTCCACGTGAGCCGAGGTTTTGGCCCCAGGGCGGCAGGGCCAGCAGCCGGCTGGAGGAACCCCAGAACACCAGGAACTGTGGAGATTCCAGAATTATCAACATAGACTTGCCTAGGACAAAGTAAGAGGTTAGTGTCCTATGGACTTTGGGACCTGTATTTGGGGAATGCGTCAGCTCCCTCCCTGGGGGCTAGAAGCCGCTGAGGAGACATGCCATTTTGTAGTTTTCATAGGCATTTCCGGCTCCCAGCCTACAAATCGTGGGGAGATCCAGCGATCAGTCTTGGGGGGGTAATCGCTCTTGCTTTAACCTCCCTGGATCTGGATTGTGATCTAGGGTGGAAGTTGTGGGTGGGTTTACAGCTTGCCAGAAATGGAAGTTGCCCCCCACACGTTCAGGATGAAAATTCCTCTATCTGGCCTTAAAGCCATAGTGTGGCAACAGGCCCAAAAGTCGGGCAATTAAGTGGCAACATGCCAAGGCAAGGGAAGCAGAAAAATGCAGCCCTGGACTCCTATTTTGGGGGCATGGGGCGGGAGGGGGACTGTGAGGTCGGAAGTCCTGCTCCGGGAGCCCCAGGGGAAAACATGAGTGGGTTGCAGGCCATAGAGGACCTTAGGAAGGACTTTGAGGATCAAATGGGAGAAGTGGAGGAAAAATTGGAGGGAGAAATGAGAAGGATGCAGGAAAAGTATGAAATGAGGGTCGGCAGCCTGACTGAGGAAAACAACACCTTAAGAAATAGACTAACTCAGATGGCAAAGGAGGCCCAAAAGGGCATTGAGGAGAAGAATGCCTTAAAAAGTCGAATTTGCCAGATGGAAAAAGAATCTCAAAAGTTCACTGAGGAGATTCATTCCTTCGGGGTTAGACTGGAGCAAATGGAAGCTGGTGACTTTATGAGAAATCAAGATGCTGTTAAGCAGATCCAAACAAATGAAAGATTAGAAGGCAATGTGAAATATCTCATGGGAAAAACCACTGACCTGGAGAGTAGATCCAGGAGAGACAATTTAAAAATTATTGGACTACCTGAAAGCCATGATCAAGGAAAGAACCTAGAAATCACCCTTCAAGAAATTCTCAAGGAAAATTGCCCTGATGTTTTAGACCCAGAGGGCAAAATAGAGGCTGAAAGAATCCACAGATCACCTCCTGAAAAAGATCCCAAAAAGAAAACTCCCAGGAATATTATAGCCAGGTTCCAGAATCCCCCAGATCAAGGAGAAAATACTACAAGCAGCCAGGAAGAAACAATTTCAATATTGTGGAAACACAATCAGAATAGCCTAGGACCTGGCAGCTTCTACACTGAGGGATCGAAGGGCATGGAATATGATATTCCAGAGGGCAAAAGAACTGGGAATGAACCCAAGGGTCACCTACCCAGCAAAACTGGGTATTTTGTTTCAGGGGAAAATATGGTCATTCAGTGGAATAGAGGACTTTCAAGCATTCTTGAGGAAAAAACCAGAATTGAATAGAAAATTTGACATCCAGACACAAGAAGGAAGAGATGTCTGAGAAGGTAATCAGGGAAAAGAAATCAAAAGGAACTTATCAAAGTTGAACTATTTACATTCCTATATGGAAAAGCAATATCTGTGACTGATGATATCTTTCTCACTGTGAAAATAATGGAAGAAGGGGGTGTGGTCATACGAATACATATGTGAATGTGTGTGTATATGGCTACAGTTATATATGGATAGAGGGCATAGGTTGATTTTGTTGGGAAGGGAGAGTACTCAAAGGATGAAATTATGAGGTGAGAGAGGAAAGTGGCAAGAGGAGATGGGGAGAGACATGATAGGGTAAACTATCTCATGTAGGGGAAGTGGGTGCAAAGGAGGGGGAGAATAAGGAAGGCTAAAAAGGCAAACCACATTCACATTGAATTTGGTTCAGGGAGAAAATGACATACATACTAAATGGGATATCTCAACCTGCAGCAGGATAGGGGGAAGGGGGATGAGAGGAGGGATGATGGATGGGAGGGCATCCTTGGGGATAGGGGAGGTTGAAAGTACCCACTATAGAAGAGGGATAGGATCATGTAGGGAATGGACCAGGTGGGGTGTGGGATGAGTGGGAGGGAATTATAAGCAGCCTTGTACAATATATCTACTATGATAATGTTTTGCATAGCTAGACATGTACAACATATACTGAATTACTTATCTCCCCAGAGGGAATGGGTGACAAGGAGGAAGGAAATGGATCTGAAATTCGAGGTCTTAACATTAAATGTTTCAAATATATATAGATACTATTATTAATACTCTTTTGCTTATAATTGGGAGATAAGATGTGCAGGCATTGGGACACAAAGATTCATCTTCCTCTAATGGAAAAGTCGATGGGGGTATGGGAGAAGGTATGGGAGAGCAGATTGGAGGAAGCGATATCTTGTGGGACTGCTATTCTGGGAGGTTGGGTAGGGGAATAATGGGGGGAAAATGATTGTAACTCAAAATCTGGCAGAAATGAATGATGTAAAACAGAAGTTAATAAAGTATTTGTTTAAAAAAAATTAAAAAAGAAGAAATGTCTAGCTTATTAATTCCCAATAAACAGTTGTTGTTGTCATTGTTGTTATTGTTCAGTTATGTCTGACTCTTTATGACCCCATTTGGGGTTTTCTTGGCAGAGATACTAGAGGGGTTCGCCATTTCCTTCTCCAGCTCATTTTACAGATGAGGAAACTGAGGCAAAGTTAAGTCACTTGACGAGGATCATACAACTAATAAGTGTCTGATGCCAGATTTGAACTCAGGTCTTCCTGACTCCAAACCTGATGAACTAAATTAGACTAAAGTGTTAACGGATTAGGACTACAGCTCCTGAACTTCCATACTGAAATAGTACAGGAATGTTACTACTCATTTGCAAAGCTCTTATGATTTCTTCAGTGTGGGAACTCCTGGTATGGGAGCACATATTTAGCAGACAAATCCTGGGTAGTTCCAGGGGACGCCATAGCACACAAAGCACTGGACCTGGAGTCAGGAAAACTCATCTTTGTGTGTTCAAATCTGGCCCTGGACACGTACTACCTATGTGACTGTGGGCAAGTCATTTCACCCTGTTTTCTTCAGATTCCTCATCTCTTAAATGAACTGGAGAAGGAAGTGGTAAACCCCTCTAGTGTCTCTGCCAAGAAAACCCCAAATGGGGTCATGAGGAGCTGAACAGGACTGAAATGACTGAACCACAACAAAAGATGGACAGGCAGGCACCAAGAAATGATGTTGGGAAAGAGGCAGCCTTTTCCTGGGTCTTCTTCCAGCCTGAGTCTTCTGTTCTGAAATGTCCTAGGGCCAATGAGTCTTTTCTGTATCTCCCTTCACTGCCTGCCTCGGTTGGTCTTTGTATTCCTCAAAGGTGTGCTGAGAGGCAATGCTTATTCCAGCTGTCCAGTGTAGACCCTCAGACTCCCTCCCAGGTTCTGAGACAGCTTCTTTCTTTTTGCAAGGATTCTTTAGGGCATGACCCTGCATCTCACACAGTAGCTTTGATTGATGCAAAAAGATTTATAGGTTTGACTCACATTCAATTCTGATTGATTCAATGCAAGTTTTCTTAACTAACTAAGGTAATTACTTTGAAGTTGGTAGAATAACCAGTGTTCCACTCTTACATAGACTTGCAGTCAAGATGGTCTTCTTAAACAGTACAGTCGTTAAACATGGAATGGGCTACCCAAGATGCATTTGTTAAGAGTCTTCCATGTGCCAGACTCTGTGCTAAGTGCTCTTAGAGGAGTCCATCTCACTGGAATTCTGCAGTGGATACTGGATGAAGACTTATCCCAGCTCTACTGGAGGAGCCAAAGGCCAGAGAGATGAGGAAATAAGAATTTTCCAGGAGGACAGTGGTCTGTTTGTCATTATAAGAAGGACCTGAGAATGATGGATAGAATTTCTGCATTGGGTTTTGGTGGTTATTGAATTCTAGTGACTTGTTTCTGTCAGGGACATTTTGCTATGCTGGCTGATGTCTGCTGTTTAAGTGCAGATGTGTGGGGGGCAGTAAAAACTTTTTCATAGTATCTACTGAATTAGGCTACCTCTGTGACCTCTGTCTTCAAGTATTTGAAAGTCTGCCATGTGGAAAATGGATTAGACTTATTCCCCCACTTAGTATTTTCTAAAAGTAGACTGAGATGCCTTGGGGGAGAGTGGATTGCCCCTCACTTAAGGTCTTTGAGCAGAGATTGGCTGACCATATATTGAGTGGATTTGCAAGTGGGAATTCTTTCTTGGACTCCATGACTGCTGAGGTCCCTTCCATCTTTGAGATACTGTGTAGAAGTCTGAAGGGCACCCAAAACAAAATGTCACCACCGTGACAGTGTGGATCCTGTTCCTTTGATGAATTTGTAAGCAATAACCCTAACTTCTATGAGTACCTCAAGGGCCTGGCAACACAGCAAAGAGAATTCAGTATGATGAGCAAAACCCCAACCTGGTCATTAAATCTAGCAATTTATAAGCCAGGCACCGTGCTGTATACCTGCTACTTCCCTGCATGAATCCTACCTCAGCTAATCTTATCAACTTGGCATTTTCTTGGGCCTTCTCACCTAGGAACCTTTATTTATTATTTATTACAGGAAATGTTTTAAAATTGAATTATTCATTATGCTCCCTCTGGCTGTAGTGCCCCAAACCCTCACATGTGCCAACAAAAACTCTGCCCATTTTTCAAGGTTCTGATCAAAGATATCTCTTTCTCCACGAAGCTTTTTCCCTTCGTGGATCTGTTACACACATTGTTTTAGTGATTATGGGGCAGTTGTTAGACTTCCTGCTAATGGAGTTCTGTACCCAGTTAGACTACAAATTCCATGAAGGCAGAGACCACATCTCACCTTATTATCATATGCAGAACACAACAGTCTATATAGCCATGGTAGAGTCTTGAGAAATATTACACAGAGTCTTAGAGGAAGAAGGATGTAACTCAATCATATCTGAATCACCATCTCCTTCCTAGCATCTGCATCCTGCAAATGGGCCTCCTGCCTCCACTTGAGCGAATGGCTAAGGGTAAGATTTGTTCCATATGGCTCCAGCTTCTTATTTTAAAATAAAAAGAATTTTTTTCTTTTAGATGAATGCTTAAAGATTGTTAGATGCATAATGGAAGGAGGGGAAGGTACCAACATTATAGTGGGAGAAAAATCAGACCCAATTAACACCCTCAAAAGGCGACCAAGAGAACATCCACAAATGCCAGTCTACAGCCTATTTTTCCAGCTCTATACCATCTTTATGAGAATGTTTGACATATGTATCAAATGCATTTTTGATGAAGACATGAATTAGGGATAGGCCAGATTTTCACAAGAGATGTTTAACAATAGTCTACAGCTTGATTATCATACAAGTGACTGAAAGATTTTAAGAAGGTATCTAGATGGCACGGAGAACAGAATGCTGGACTTAGAGTCGAGTCAAGAAGAACTGAGTTTAAGTCATGCCTCAGACAATGAGTGACAATGAGTGACAATGAGTGACTGTGTAATCCTAGGAAAGTCATTTAACCCCTTAGTGCTCGAGGGAATTCTGTAGGTTGGTAAGTTGCAGAGATGTTGTTGCCTTGCATAGATAGAGAGCATTCCCTTGCTTTGGAGTTCTATGTGTCAGTGAAATCCCAAGTCCAATTCCTATCACCAACCCTTGTATTTTGTGTTAGTGAACGTAGGGAGTCATTGAAAGTTTTATGAATAACTCATTTATTTACTATGTTAAGATTTACAAAGGGATTTTCCTCATACCAGGTATGAGTTAGGTAATGCAGGTATTCTTATGCCTCTTCTCCAAATGTGGAAACTGAGATTTGGAGCAGTAAAATGCACTGCTTGTGGTCACAGAGCTAGTACATGATAAAGTCAAGATTTTAAACCTATGTTTCTCCCATCTCTAAGACCTCTGTTCACTGTACCATCCAATTTTCGAGACAGAAGGGTGTTCAGCTCAGTTAAGCATACATTCATTAAGACCCAACAGTGAGCTGGGAAGTCTATGAAAACTACTCTAGCTTACATTGGGAGGGGGGCATGCACACACATTAAGTTTATACAAAATTTATGTAAAATAAACATGAAGTTGGGTTTTTTCTTTCTTTTTTTAGTGGTGAGGTAGTACTAACAGTTGGAAGGGTCAGGATTGCCCTAGTGTAGGAGGTAAGACATTAAAATTAACTAAAGTTGGGGGCGGCTAGGTGGCGCAGTGAGTAGAGTGCCAGCCCTGGAGTCAGAAGGACCTGAGTTCGGATCCGGCCTCAGACACAACGCACACACAAACAAAAACCTAGCCGGGTGACCTTGGGCAAGTTACTTAACCCCAATTGCCCTAAAAAAGGGGCGGCTAGGTGGCGCAGTGAGTAAGAGTGCCCGCCTCGGAGTTAGGATGACCCGAGATCAGATCCGGCCTCAGAAAATGAGCACCCACGCATAAATAATGACTAGCCGTGTAACCTTGAGCAACTTACTTAACCCCAATTGCTTAAAAAAAAAAAATTAACTAAAGTTGTGAAACTCAAGGAATAAAAAGCTGGTGGTGTCATTGACAGCAATAGGAAACTTAGGAAGAAGTCTGGGGTTTTGGACATGTTTAGTTTGACATTCCTTTTGGACATGCAGGTAGTTGGTAATACAAGAATGCAGCTTAGGACGGAGAAGAGAGCTAAGAGTGATGGGTTGGTAGGTGTTTTTGTGGTTTCTGAAATTTTTTTGCCTTTTTTTGGAGTTTGTGGTTTCTTAAATGATGTTTTTAAATGGGTTAATGGGAAAATCCCATTTTTAGTTCTCAGAATACTCTGGAACTATTTTTAGTGTCATTAGTCCTGTTGATCAAGTTACAAACTTTACAAGCCTCACAAGAGTCAGGTTACTTTGAGGAATGTTTGCCCATAGAAGTTTCCCTACAGGCAACTAACTGCTATTTACATCCCTGTGTTCCCTTATTTTTTCTGCCCCCTGCTATTTCTCCACAAAGCGCATCTGTGCAATAGTGCATGAGAATATTTGCTGACAGCTTAAATCTGCCACGTAGCTTTTTAAGTTTCCAGGAGTTCTCAGCAGGGAAGAGACCACACAGAAATGCACTTTGAGCAGATTGAGAAAGTGCAGTATGTGAAATTTATTCATCCTTTTGAACTAAGAAAAAGATGCTCCACTGGGTCCATTTTTGCACAGGTAGTTCATCTGCTCCAAGGTGGCAGATATTGCTAATGTAATTCTCTCTTCCTGCAGCGTCCCCTAATGAATATTTGCTAACAAGTGTTTGGGGAATGAAGCACCTGCTATATCAGTGTGCATGTTACCAACCTTATGTGCCAATGTAACTTTTTTTCAGATAGTTATGGAATTGTAGGATCTTATCACATGTTAATGCTGGTAAGAAACTTTAGAGGTCACATAAGCCAGCTCTCTCTTTTTACAGACAAGGACCTGCTCAAGTCTGGAAAATCATTAGAAACTATTTCTCCAACTGACTGGTGTCAATAGGCTTTGAAAGGGAGTTGATAGTAAAACCAATCTTAAGTCATTTCTGACTCAATCTCTCCCTAGAATGGAGCTATGAGACATTCAGGTCTTGAAGGTTTGGAGCTCTACTTGAATCAAGCAGGAGGAACAGGTCAATGAACAAGTTTAGATTGGGGCAAGTGAAAGTATACTTGGTATAGTAGTCTAATGGGCAGAGTAACTTTGACAGCTTGTTCATCCCCTGGTACTAAGGGAAATAAGTCAGACAGCCAATCAACAAGCCATTCTTAAGCTCTTACTAAGGCCAGGCACTGTGCTATAAGCACCATGGGTTCAAAAATAGTCCCTGCCCTTAGGAGGTTCCTATTCTAAGAGGGCAGGCAACATGTTAATAGCTGGGCACATACAAGATAGATACAGAGGAGATGAAAGTAAGATGAATAGGGAAAGCATTAGCAATTGGGGGCAGGGACAAGAGCTAGGTTTTGAGGGAAACCAGGTAACTACAAGGCAGAGGTGAAGAGACAGAATTCTAAGCTAGGGCTGAGAAACAGACTACAGCTGGAGGGCCATGTGCACAGTGTTACTGGATCATGGAGTGAGTAGAAGTCAGGAAGGTGGGAGAAGGCTGGAGAGGGAAGAAGGAGCCAAGGCTGGAAGAGCCTTAAGTACCAGATAGAGGGCTCTTCATGGATCCAGGGGACCTGGGTTTGAATTTTGATTATTCTGATTTACCTGCTCCCCCTTGGACACATCACCTAGCTTCTCTGCCTCTTGGTGCCTTCATCTCTAAAATTTAGGAGTCAAGGTTGATCATCTTTAAAGCCCCTTACAGTTCTAAGTCTGTGATTTCTAAGTCTGTGATCCTATAATCCATGTCCTTAACAGACACACGTGTCAGTTCTCTCTCTTCCGAGTCAGTTGAAGCAGACCTTCTTAAACTAGGGCCAAGGCTAGACTGGGACCAAGGCTAGACCAATGTTTGCTATCACAGGTGGAAGAGATCAATTCAGCAGACCTTTAAGCACCTACTGGGGCTTAAGTACTTTGAGCTAGGTGTAGGTGGAGTATAAAGTTTACATGCCCTCTAGATTAATAGGTGGTCAGACCATACCATGGCATTGTAAAAAGTGGGTTTAGGAGATACCTCAGTTGGAATCCTAGCCCTGTCACTTTGTAGCTGTGTGATCCTGACTGAATTACTCACCCTCTCTCATCTGTAAAGTAGGGATAGAATGCCTCTAAATACTTACCTCATGGTTGTTGTAAGGACAAAATGGAATAATGTACATAAAGGGCTTTACAAAACTTGGGACACTATATAAATCTCATTATTATCATTATAAAAATATGGTATTACATGATGAGTATAGTACAGAGAGGAAATCGAAATACTATGGGAGGCCCAATGAGAAAAATTGTTTTTGACATAGGGGGAATCACAGAAGGCTTCATGGAAAAGGTGGCATTTGAGTTTCACTGTAAAAGATGGGTAGGGATTTACTAGAGAAAACAAGAAGGGAAAGGCTTTCCGGGGTTAGGATAACCAATGTATGCAAGGACACAGATG
This sequence comes from Gymnobelideus leadbeateri, assembly GCA_011680675.1. Lineage (NCBI taxonomy): Eukaryota > Metazoa > Chordata > Mammalia > Diprotodontia > Petauridae > Gymnobelideus > Gymnobelideus leadbeateri. Next base: position 38,619 of record WOXC01002130.1, read on the forward strand.
CGGAAAAGCAGAGTATTCTGCTCAGGAAATAGACTAGTCTGGAGGGAAGAGGAGACTGAGACAGAGTGGCACCAGGTTGTAGAAAGACTGTCACGCCAGGTAAAGGATGCAATGGTGAGTCAATGAAGACTTTTGAGCAGAAGACTAACATGGCTGTACCTCTGCATAAGCATGATGCCTGGTCGTGGGATGGAGGCTGGATTAGAAGGGAGAGAGACTGGAGGTGGCTCATCTTCTTAGACGCTTTTTAAGCAGCCCACTGGTAATAATGTAGGCTTGTCCAGAAGTAGTGAGATGGGAGTAGAGAGGAAAAGAAGACACACAAAAAATTATTTCATATGCAAAATTGATGAGATTATATGCCTTATATTGAGTGAAAGTTGTCTTATTTAGCACCGTAGCTTTAGGTCTAGGATTCCCAGGGGTCATCAAATCCAATCTCCCCATTGAAAGAAAATGGTGGCCCATTTTGTAGGCTGTGACCCAGGGTCACTCTTATCGGAAATAGCGAACACTATGTGTGAACGTTTTCTGACCACAAATAGCATGTCCTTTTCACTGTTGCTATTTTTGTTGTTCAGGTGTTTCCGACCGTCTATGACCCTGTTTAGGGTTTCTTGACAGAGACACTGGAGGGGTTTGCTATTTCCTTCTCCAGCTCATTTTACAGATAAGGAAACTGAGGCAGATGGGTTAAGTGACTTGCCCAGGGTCACGCCGCTAAGTGTCTGTGGTTGGGTTTGAACTCAGGTCTTCCTCACTCTAGACTCAGCACTCTATCCACCACAACCTAGTTACCTGTGATCTTTGGGCCTCAGTTTCCTCCATTGTTAAATGATGCCAGACATTCCAAGTTTGGTTTCCCTGTAGCTAGAGATGGCTCAGAATCACGCTCATGGACCACTACCAGCCTGTTCCCCTTCACTGAGATTAGGCACTCTGTGCCCTGACTGCCCAGGGGTGGCATTTCCCTCTGCTTGGCTTAGTGGTATCTTGTCAGTCTGTCCATATGGGTGCTGTGGGGAGCTAGGGAGCAAACAGGAAGCCACATTTAGGATGGTGGGTGCAAAAAGTGAAGCCAGAAGGCTTAGGTGTGTGACCTCGTCTCTTCTAGCTGGCTGACCTTAGACAAGTCATTTTACCTCTAGACCTCTGTCTCCTCATTTGTGAAATGAGAGGGGTTGGATTCTATCAAAGACTTGTAATCTGGGGTCTATGGGATTTTTTTAATTGAAAATTATATTTTAATAGAATTGGTTTCCTTTGTAGTCTTATGTATTTTATTCATTTAAAAACTTTTTTTTTTCAAAAGGGCCCATAGATTTTGCTAGACCGCCAAAGAGATCCAAGACAAGGTTAAGAACCAATGGGCGGTCCCTTCCCCTCTGACTCTGACCCTTCAGCCCCCAAGGTCCTTCCCAGTACTCAATGTGGTGGTTCTCTAAGCGTTAACTGTGCCAAGGGCTTTGGGCCATATCTTCTAGGCCACAGCTCTAACAACGAAAGTCTGTGAACCTGATCCACCAGCTAAATACAGGGGATTAGGGTCCTGGTGCTCAGTGTTCTGGCTCAGGGGAGGTCTCGTAGAGAAATACGATTCATCGGAGCCTAAGAAAATGCACAATGAAGGAGCTCCAGAGACATCACGGAAGTGGTTTTTCTGCAGTTGGTTTGCTCATCAGAGATCACCCCTACAGGTAAATGAGGAGAAATGCAGCGTCTTGGCAGGCACGTGTGAAACTCCTTTGGGAAATATTTATTTTGTGGGTTGAGTTACCTTGAAGTCTTATTCACAATTGTGAAGCCTTTCAAGTCACCTTTGTTTGTTATATCTGAAGCAGAAAGAAGGGCCGGGGGCACTGGCTCTTTAAGTCTTGGCCTGGGGATGGGAGAGAAGAGACAGGTGGAGGTCATTTGGGACATCCTTTCCTTTCAGTACCCCTCAGTCTTAGCTGCTGGGGTCATTTCTAGGGACTCAGTCCACTTTTCTGTCCTTTGGGCATGCAGGGCCACCCATGGAGGCACTCTTACCCTGTCCTACCTTCCCTGGCTCTGGGTCTTTTCCCTTTTTGGCCAGCAAAACAGCGAAATCTTCCCCCCACCAACTTCCTTGAGGACTTAGTTTACTCCAGGTTAATCTGATTGAATTAATTCCTGCCTAAGATGCCAGTCCCAGAATGTGGTTTAAGGTCCTGTTAAACATCTTAGCTAAAGCAACTGCCCTGTAATTCCTCTAGGGAATGGATCCAGGGGGACAAATACTTGGGAAATATGAGGTACTAAGACAAGGAGATTTTTTGTTTGTTTTGAGGGAGTGGGACATTTGAACTCCCACAAAGTGGGCAATTTTAACCTAGGGCTAGCTCTCTATTATTATTACTGCCAATAGTAAGAGGAGGAGGACTAGGAGGAGGATGAGGAGGATGATGAGGAGGAGGAGGATGAGGAGGAGGACAAGGACGAGGATGAGGAGTGGGAGGTAGTGGTGGTGGTGGTAGTAGTAGTAGTAGTAGTAGTAGTAGTAGTAGTAGTAGTAACAGTAATATTAATAGACTTAGTTTCCTTATCTGTGAAATGAGGATAGTAAGAGCAAAAAGTACTTCTTGAACTATTGTGTATTCTAATCATACGAGAAAAAAAAAAATTCATTGCAGGCTTCTAAAATTTAAAACTATCTTAGATAGATGGATTCACAAATTACATAAATTTACTATAAAGGAAGATGCTATCTGCATCCGGGGAAAGAACTGATAAATAGATGTATAGAATGATTGTGTGTGTGTGTGTGTGTGTGTGTGTGTGTGTGTGTGTGCGCCATCTCTAAGGTGGAGGAGGGAAGTAAAAAATAAAAAAGAAAAATTTTACCCGATAACTTTATTGTATATTTAAATGGAATAGCAAGCTGTACATAATAGATTTGCAGTTTCATGTGCAAACATCTTTTTATTATACTATGTTATGGAAATGCTTGTTTTATCCGATAAATTAAAAATAAATAAATAAAATTTTAAAATAAATTATATAAGTGAAAAATTATCCAAAACAGAACTACTTATAACAAATAGTAATAAGATGCATATTTTTGTTCAATTTTTTAAAACCAGACTCCTAAATGCCTTCTCAAAAAATTCCACAAGGTGGCACTACACGAAAGTGAGACAATATTGGCTGCCTGCTTAAAAAATCAGGGTGTTGGATTATCTAGTTCGGTGATTATTGTACCTTAGGTAATCACTGCAGAACGCCAGTGGAACAGGTGTGCCGATCTAGACAGCAGAGCTACCAAGGACTGTTTCCCAGGTGAAGTCAATGGACTGGGATTTTGAAATACCACCTTTTACCAAGACTTCTCTGATGTATACTTTCTTAGTGTGGGTTCAGTGGTCTTTTCTGCTGGTTCAGATTGCAACCTGCCTGCAAGTTGGAGGGTGGTCTTAAGGGTAGCTACAACCTAAAATGGTATCAGTCAACCTAGTGGTAAGCCTCTCCAAACAGCATAAAAGCATCAAGAATCTCCAGATCCGGGGGCGGCTCAGTGGCCCAGTGAGTAGAGCCTCGGCCCTGGAGTCAGAGGGACCTGAGTTCGGATCCGGCCTCAGACACTTAAAAGCACACACAAACAAAAACCTAGCCGTGTGGCCTTGGGCAGGTTACTTAACCCCAACTGCCTTCCAAAAACAAAACAAAACAAAACAAAAAAGAATCTCCAGATCCATGGTCAAAACTTTCCCACCTTGATAGGACCTGCCCCAGTTTGTGCTTTGCTGACATAACCTTCCCAAATCCAGTGTCATCACCAAGCCATAGGAGGAGGACTCAAGTGGAGGATTAAAAGCAAAATGCAGGATTGATTTTTCAGATTTATCCCACACTGCAGGTTTAAGAAGATTTCGTTTATGAAAGGCTGATTTTGTGAAATAAGTACATGTCTTCAGGCTTTCTATTCTAGAGCAGACATCTCAAGTTTGCTGGCTACTTTTGGCTCATGAAATCAGAGTGCAGCTAGACACAGATTAAAAAGTAATTATGAAGATGTTTAACAAAACAAAACAAAATCAGTAAGACATAGATAATGTTAATTTGAGGGTTTATAAGTTAATGTGTCATCTGCAGGGATCTGGAGCTGTTTTTATCTGAGTTTAATACCATTTCTCTAGAGGTCTTACAATGGTGGGACTGGCTGTCAAGGTAGGTAGTGAGTTCCCCCTTATTGTGGATGTCAAAAAAAAGGTTACAGTACATGGCCCCTAGTTCCTTCTAACTACAGTTCTGCAGTTTGGAAATCATTAACCTAAGGGTTGACTTAATTATAGGCTCACCTGAAACATTTAAAATAGGTTTGATTTACATGAAATTTAATGTATTTTGCATGTATTTGCACATGTATATTTTTGTCTTCCTGATGTGCTATAAATTGCTTGCTACCTATGTAACTTTGGACAAGTTAATTAGCATTCCTCAATTTTTTCATCTGCAAAGTGAGAATTTTGGATAAGATTGATTTAGGAAGTCACTCCCAGATTTAGATCTATAATCCTATGACTGAGTTTGGTCTTTGTATCCCCAGCAGTTGAAAACCACTAGGTGGCGACATAGTACACAGAGCACTGGGCTTGTAATCAGGAAGGTGAGTCTTCCTAAATTCAAATGATGCCTTAGACACTTACTAGCTGTGTGACCCTGGGCAAGTCACTTAACCTTGTTTGCCTCAGTTTCTCCATATGTAAAATAATCTGGAGAAAGAAATGGCAAACCACTCTACGATCTTTGCCAAGAAATCCCAAAATGGGGTCACAAAGAATGGGACATGACTCAAATGACTGAACATCACCAGTATGTGTGTGGACTGACTATTAATTGATTATCGATTAATTGATGCTTTTCAGTAATACTTAACAAAATACAATTGTAATGAGATAGCTTAGCTTAACAAAACTTCAAGTGTTCAGTGCTAGAGCATGGAACAGAAACTGTCATTTTCATTATTATTAGAGATCGATTGTTTCATTTTGGGTTCTTTTATCCCCAGCACCTGGTGAAGTTCCATTCACATAGTAGGTACAGTAAATCCTCATTGACTGATGCAGGTTTTTTAAACATGTGAAGCTCTTGGTGCATGTAATTAACCACATGTAACATTGAAAAGGTACTTTCTGAAAGGAGGAATATTCACAAATAAATAATTCTTATTTCATCAGAGAGAAGCAAAGGGATGTTGGAGAACCAAGCCATCAACAAGCATTTATTAAACTCCTACTGTGTGCCAGATACTGTACTGGGCACTAAAGATACCAAGACAAAGATGAAATAGTCCCTGCCTTCAAGGAATGTCAATAATAGAGGAGAAACAACACTGACCTAAAGACATATAGATATACACACACACGTGTGTATCTATATATGCACACATACAAATAAACATTATTATATATGGTCTAAAATTAAAATATTATTCAATATAATTGGAAAATATAGTATTTTATATACATACATATACACACATATGTTATTCAGTTGTATTTTACTCTTCATGACCCCATTTGAAGTTTTCTTGGCAGAGATACTGGAGTGGTTTGCCATTTCCTTCTCCAGCCCATTTGACAGATGAGGAAACTGAGGCCAACAGGGTTAAGTGACTTGTCCAGGGTCACACAGCTAGTAAGTGTCTGAGGCCAGATTTGAATCAGGAAGATGAATGAGTCTTCTGATCCCAAGCCCAGCCCTCTACCCACTGCACCATCTAGCTGCCATATAAGACAAGGTAATTTGGGAGGAGGAGAAGACAAAATACTTTCTGTTTGACACATTATATTTAACCCTTAAACTGGGACTCCCTTATGGTGCATATATTCTAAGGTGCTATAGCAGGCTCAATAAGGTTTATTGGTTCCCTCTTTCTCTTTAAAAAGCAAACAATTAATGGTGCTCTTGTGAACATAGGCAGCTGACAGCCTGCTGTGAGTTTCTGCAGAAGCCCTCTGGTCCCTGCCAGACCTGGAAGGTTTTGCCAGCTGGAGACAGGGCAGTATGGGGGTGGGGTGCTCTGCAGATCCTGTGTGGTCAGCGGGGGCAGCCGGCAAGCAACGGCTCAGGATGTACTGGAGACATGGGCTCTGTGGTCAGGCCCAGGCTATGCTGTGGGCTCTGCTCCCATTTATACCTTAGGACTGTGTGCCTCCAAGTCTTTTTTTTTGGACTTGGTAGCATTCTGCATTGGAGGAAAAGATAAAGGAAACCAGACTTGATTTTTTTCAAATAAAGGATTAAAGAAATAACTCTTCCCCAACCACATCTCCTTCTCTATATATTTGCTTAACGGTTTGCATTTTTATTTAGTTATATATTTCTTGTCTTTTAAATAAAGAGAAATGTGGTAGGCACTTAATAAATGCCTGTTAACTGACTAATTGATGACAGTTTTAGATACATAATTTTTTTTTCCTTTTTGGAGGACAATTGGGGTTAAGTGACTTGCCCAAGGTCACACAGCTAGTATTTGTGTTAAGTGTCTGAGGCCGGATTTGAACTCAGATCCTCCTGACTCCAAGGCCTGTGCTCTACACTGCACCACCTAGCCACCCCTGATGATAGTTTTAACAATTATTTTTGGCAGCTTTTGTTTTTATATTGCCTGGATTTCCCCCCTTGTTTCCCTTCCCTTTCCCCTCTCACAGAGTTATCCTGCATAAATACGCATTTTTTTTTCCTAAAAGAGGAAGAGAAGAAAGAATTTGGTCAAACCAATCAGCACTTTAAAAACAAACAGACAGACGTTCTATTTGCACTTTTCTGTTCCTGTGAATCCTTCTGCTTCTGCAAAAGGCCAGAGGGTCTTCCCATATCTCTTCTTTAGGGTCAGGCTTGGTTTCTATAACTCTGCAACAGTTGCTCTGGCTTTTTTTTTGTTTAAAAAAACAAACAACTTCTATTTCTTCTTTACAACATGACTAATGTGAAACTAGGTTTGATATTAATGTGTATAGAGAGCCTACATCAAATTACATGCCATCTTCAGGTGGGGGGAGGGAAGAGATGAGAAAATTTGGGACTTAAAATCTTATGGAAGCAAATGTAAAACTAAAAAGAAACAAATAAACTTAATAAAATAAAAAAAAAATTGGGGGGGAAGGTATACAGTCTTCCCATACTGGTGATTTCCATTTAGGATGATAGAATGATAGCTTTGGAGCTGAAAAGAGGCCTTAGAGGCCAAGTAGTCTGAGTCCTTTATTTCACAGATGAGGAAAGTGAGGCCCAGAGAACACTGACTTTGCCCAAAGTCACACAAGTAGAAAGCAGCAGGGCTTCTCTGGCTATAAATTCAGTTCTCTTAGGAACTCAGAAGTCAGCCATCCAGCTCTGACTTTACAGATGAGGAAACTGAGACCCAAATGTAAGTGCCCAAGGATATCCAGGTATTAAAGTGCCCAGACCACATTCTAGCTGAGATGGTCTAACACCAAACCAAATGTTCTTTCCACCATGCTCTGGGCCATTGATGGGTCACAGAATCAAGTATAGGACCAGAAGGGACCTTGCACATCACCTGCTCCAATCCGCTCCTTTCACAGAGAAGCAAACTCAGACCCAGAGGGGTCAGTCACTCAGTCAGTCTACCAACATTAGAGTGCCATTCTACAGTGACTGAGGGAGTTCCTACTTCAAGGCCAGCATGGGGCCAGTTTTTCTTAAATGCACAGATGGTATCACATTGTGCATTATAGCTTCTCAGGTTTGTGTTGAATCTCCTTCCCAAACCTCGGTGTTAGCTTCATGAGGGTGCCTCCTCCATCCATTGTGAGCTCCTGGAGGGCAGGGTCTGGCTTTTACCTTTCTTTGTATTTCTAGCACAGTAGTGGCATATAGTAGGTGTTTAATAAATGTTTATTGACTAAGCATGAATTAACTAAACTCTGTGTCTCCTTGACACATAACAGGTGCTTAATTAGTGTTTTCCATACGATACTGGCTCTATTGTGGATGCCCTGGGACTGGTTAAGTTTCCTTAGGAAGCAGAGTGCCCAGGGTAACCTCTCACCCCTAGCCATTTCAAACAGTTGGTACAATCAGGACCCTTTCCCCCTCCCCAAAGTTCCCCTGCCCAGCCTCCCCTCCTCCCCCACTTTTAGTAGAGCTGAGCCATAAGATCTGAACCTCAAACTGATGCTTGTATTCAGTGTTTTTCCCCCTGAGGCAGTTGGGGTTAAGTGACTTGCCCAGGGTCACACAGTTAGTAAGTGTGGATTCAGGTTTTAAAACCTTCTTTTTAACATTTAAAAATACATTGTATTTTTCTCCCCCATTTGAACATTGTCTCTGGAGAAGGGAGTAGCTGTATTCAACAAATTATAGATCAATGGATTTTAGACCTAGCGTTGGAAGAGCCCTCAGAGGCCATCAAGTCCAACCCCATTGTTTTACAAATGAGGAAACTGAGGCAAATAGAGGTTGTGACTTGCCCAAGGTCATGCAGCTAGTAAGAATCAAAAGTGTTTTCACCCCTGGTCTAGCCTATTCCTTGAGAAGAACAGAAGTAAAAAAGCTGCAAACCTTACAGGGGCCATCAGATAACACCACTAGGGATATGAAAGAAGGAAAAAATGTAAGCTCTAGTATCCTCCAGAGGACACCAGGACCCACCTGGAAAGGTTGTCCACTATCCTGAGCACCTAGCAAATTGACAGCTACCTCCTAGTCAGTCCATCCCAAAGCAGTTTCTTTACCTGGTCTTAGAGGTATCCTGAAATTCCCATAGCCAGAAGGAAACCTGGGGGCTTCAGGCTGTTCTTCTCTCTTATTTTATGAGCTACTCTTCATGGAAATATAGAATGTTAGAGCTTTCAGGGACCTCAGGCCTGATATAGTCCAGTCCTCTCATAGTATAGATGGAGAAACTGAGACCCCAAGGAGCATGATTGACCCAAGGTCCTCCAGTGTCAGACCTTCTGTGAGGCTATTCCTCACAGAACACCCCCCCCTTCCTTCCATGGGGGAACCTGTATTCATTCTGATTTTTTTATGGCAGAAAGACATGGGGAATATGGTTAGTGATGGTTAGTACCCAGGTGATCAGACTTGGGGTTTCAACAAGATAGCGCCATGTGCCCCCAGTGACGAACTGCTTTGATGGCCTTCTCTGTAATTGAGGGTCATAGAAAGCTGTCGGGAGCACAGAGAGATCTACCTACTTGTCCAGGGTCACACAGCCAATATGTCAGAGGAAGGACTCAAACCCAGGTCTTCCTGACTCCTATCCAAAAAGTCATCCTGCCTCTCATATAGGCATAGGGCATCAGGCCTGGAGTCAGAAAGACCCAAATTCAAATCTGGCCAGTCAAATCTGGTTCAAATCAAATGAGTTAATATCTCTGTAAAGCACATAGCACAGTGGCTAAGTGGCTGGGAAATAATAAATGCAATATAAATGTTAGTTATAGTGACAATAATGATTGATAATGATAATAATTCACAAAATAATATTTGCTTAGGACCTCAGTATTTAAAATATATTATCTCAACAGCCCAGAGGCAGAGCTTCTGTGGGGACTATTATATCCATTTTATAGATGAGGAAACAGGATCAGAGAAGTCTTGTGTTGCTTACCCCCTGCTCACATAGCTAGTCAAGGGTGAATCTGGGTCTTGTATTCAGGATTTCTAAAACTGTGTGGGATGACAGAAAAAAAAACACTAGTTTTATAGTTAAAGAATCAGTGTACAAATATAGTTTCTCCCTCTTAGGAAGATCTTTGAGGATAGGCACTATCTTGTTTTTGCTATATCTCCAGTGGCTAGGACAGGACCCACCACATAGTAGGTGCTTATCGATCAATTAGTAGTTGTGTGACCTTGGGTAAGTCTCTTAACTTTTGAGATTCTCTTTTTCCTGGTCTATAATCTCAAGAGTTTGAACTAAATAATCTCTAAGGATTCTTTCCACTCTTCCAAATCAGGTAGTTAGGCAAGGAGAAAGCGATATTATTAGCAGGTTTGGGTGGGGAGGGACAGGCTGATGAGCTCAGGAAAATGAGATCACTGCCAGGAGCAAAGCGATGGATCCCAGGAAGGATCTTTTGCCCCCAAATATGATGGAAGAAATAAAGATGTGGGCAAGAAATCTGATACTGATGCAGAACCTACCTGTGGCAGGTGCTTTAGAACAGAAGCTTCTTGGGGACAGGGCCCTATTATTTGTCCCCAGAGCTGAGCATAGCACCTGGCATTTCTTTTTTCTCCCATGACTTCAGTGGTATAGGAGAATTCCCCTTGCTAAAGCCCTCTTACCAATACAGGCCAGAACCTCTCTGCAGTTTGTAATCTTAGAAGACTGCCTCCAGCTCAGAGGTTAAGTCACTTGCCCAGGGTCACACAGCCAGTCTCTTTATGTTAGGGACAGAACTTAGGAGAGACCTGCTCTGCCTTTCTTACCACACTGCTTTTCTGATGAAGAAGAGCAGAGATTCATAGATTCCAAGCTGGATAAGGACCCTGGACGTCATCATCATTAAAAGATGAGGGAACCAGGGCCTAGGGAAGTCGAGACTTTTTCAGGGTCACACAGTAAGTGCCTGAAGCAAGATCTGAACCCATGGTTCTATTTACAACACGATACTGCCCTACCTGTACTGTCTATCAACGTGTAGTAGATATTTAATAAATGCTTATTGAGTTGGATTACTTACTAAAGGTTTCCTGGCTGAATGGCAGTGTCATCATATGGGATGATGGAGGTTGTTGGCCAGATCCCCAGAGTGCAGAAGCTTCATTTTACAGGAGAGAAAATGGTTAGTATAGTTGTTGGTGGGGTCCCCCCAACCAAACCCAAGCAGCCCCCTACAGCAAAAGTGATCTGGAAGGCACTGACTGATCACTTCCTTCAGGTAAGCAGAGGGGATGCCCATCCCAATGGTGAGCCATGGGGAGTCAGGAGGCAGAAGCAGTAACCCTCATGTACGGCCTAGTCCTACCTCCTGGCCTCAGTAAGATGATGAGAAATGAAGAGATGATGGTCACTGTCTTCAAAGATTTGGAGGGCAGTCAAATTCAAGAGGATTGGGCTTCTGTATGGCCAAGAGCTAAGAATTAGGAGCATGAGTGGAGGTTTCGAAGAGCAGATTCAGCTTAAGGTAGGAAAAAATATTCCTGAAGATTAGAGCTGTCCCACCATGGAATAGGGGGCAATAATGTGGTATAGTGCATAGAATACCAGCCCTGGAGTCAGGAGGACCCAAGCTCATATGCTGCCTCAGACACTTTACTAACTGTGTGACCCTGGGCAAGTCACTTCACCTTGTTTGCCTTCAAGTTTCTTCATCTGTAAAATAAGTGAGAAATGACAAAAATTACCCTAGTATCTCTACCGAGTAAACCCCAAATGGGGACATGAAGAGTCAGATACAAGTAATTGTCAAAAACAGTAACAACAACCCTAGAATGGGCTGTCTGGCAGAGGGACTTGGCTCTTTCTCTTTAAAGTATCCGAGCAAAGCATTGGAGATGTGTGTAGGGGCTTTGTAGAAGGGGGATTCTTGGCCATTTTGTGTGGGTGCAAATGACTTCTCGGGGATCCTGTCCAACTCTAAGATTTGGTGGTCCTGAGGAGAGCTGAGTTTTAAGAAGATGATTTCTCTTCTCTTTCTCTGCTGTCCCCTTTTTCTCTTTCATTTATTTCTCCCCTTCCCTTTTCCAGCATCCTATTCTACCTTTTTCTTCCTTTGTACAATTATAGGAGTCCAATGTTCTTAATATACTTTTGAGATTCTTTTATTCCTTGCCTCTGTTCAGTAGCTACAAGTAACTTTTTTATTACAAAAATTTTTTAGTAAGGGGTAAGGGGATAAGAGGGAGGGGGTGATAGAAGGGAAGGCAGACTGGGGGAAGGGGTAATCAAAATGCCCGCCATCTTGGGATGGGGGTAGGGGAGAGATGGGGAGAAAATTTGGAACTCAAAATCTTGTGGAAATGAATGTTGAAAACTAAAAATAAATAAATAAATTCTGAAAAAATGCAGACTTAAACAATTTTTTAATTAGTCCACATGCTACACAGTATTGGGATACTTAGAATTTTAATTAGGATATTATTAAATAATTATTACTAACAATTATTATCAGTATTCCAAATCACAATTGGTCTTGAGGGTCATCTACTAAGTTCTAGAAGGGTTTCATTTCATTAAAGTAAAGAGAATACCCCTATCTTTAAAATTACAGATTCTTGAAATATATGATAACAATAATAGTTATAAGAATAATGTAAGATTTATAAAGTATTTTAAGATCTATAAAGGCACTTTCCTTACAACAACCTTATGGACTGTGGAGTTAAAGCATGATTCCATTAGTTTAGGAATGTTAGGTGTTGGATTAATCCACATTGGATTAGAGGCCTCGGTTCTAGTCCTATCTCTGATGATACTCTCCTTATTACCTGGAGTAAATCCCTTCTCCTCTTTGGGCCTCAGTTTCTCCATCTATAAGACATGAGGGTTAGAATAGATGGTCACTAAAGTTTCTTCCAGCAGTTAATATCATGGACTCCTATGATGCTGCTGCCTAATGTCATATGTCAACTTGGGTCTATAGAGAAAAGAATGAACTTTTCCATGTCGTCAAACTGAAATTCTGTTCTGTCCTCACAAGGCATCTTCTTCATTTTCCAGAACAGAACAAACACACACACACACACACACACACACACACACACACACACACACACACGAGCTGCCAACTTGAATCCCAGTGCTGACAAGAAAACTCCTTCCTCTTATTTCCTTTGACTTTTCCAGGGCATTTTGGGAGAATGATGACTGCCAGTATTGACGATGTGGGTTGCTAGCAGCTATATTTGGGCTGGCTGCCATATGGCTTCAGGTCCTGCATTAGACATTATACAGAAATGGTGACTCTCATTCTTTAGCTTTCTAAAGGTACCAGACTCCCCTGCCTTTCGATCAATTAGCCAGTTAGTCAGTAAGCATTTGTTGAATGTTTCCTATGTACCTGCACAATCCCCATGCTAAGGGAATCAGGATTCAAAAGCTATAATGTGTGTATGTACATATATACACATACAGGTATGTGTAGACACATGTATACATACCTGTATATATGCGCAAGCAAACAGGTATATACATATATACAATATATAATCTGTTGTCTGTATACATACATATTATATATACATTGTATAAGCCTATGTTTTACATTGTAGATGTGTGTATGATCTACATACCTCATAATTTACATACGAGCAAATAAGTGCATACATATATACAGTATATAATTAGTTGTCTGTCACATACATGTATTGCATAAACATTGTATAAGCCTGCGTTTACAATGTATATATGTATGTATGATCTTTATATATACATAAGCAAATAGGTACATACATATATACAATATATAATTAGTTGTTTGTACACATAAATATATTATGTACACATTGTATATGCCTGTGTTTGCATTGTATATGTGTGTTATATACAATACACACATGTGTATGCATACACATATGTAGAATGAACACCAGCTGGCTATGGCAGGGAGGCAATGGGACTCCCGGCCCATGGGACAGATCCAGATGTTCTCATTTAATGAGTGGGTCATAAAAAGTAGCAAATATTAGTTTTTTGTTATTTCTGTGTTTTTCATCAGCATGGAACTCTAAGAGTGTGGAAAGGAGAGACTCTATCCGCCCACTTGCCCCATTAGGGGCTTTGCCATATAAAAAGGTACTACAACACATGTAGGGGAAAAATCAAAACAAAACGTGATCCAAGAAAGAATAATCATGGCTTACATGTCTGAAGAGATTTAAGGCTTACAAAGATGTTTGTTGAATGTCTGGGATGGGTGGATCAAAGTTGGTTACTCTACCTATTGTATGGGTGGGAAAGCTGAGGTTCAAAGAGAGAACAAAATCAAGCCTCAGTTATTGGAGAGACAGAGGAAACTTATCGACCTAATGAATCTGAAGAAAATGAAAAGATGGAGGTTTAGGTCTTTTATGAGGTCTGAAGATCCTGTTTGGTTTCCTCTCCAGTCATGATTTCCCTTATCTTCCTGGCACCATATCTGAAATACCCACTATCAGAATTGCTCGTTAAGGCTTATGTGAATTTTAACTTGGGTCGAGCTATTCTGTGGTTTGGGAAGGGCATCTCGTCAACACATCATCTGACCAAATCATTGACTCCAAGTATCCCTTATTGAGAATAGGACCCTAAGCAAACGCGTCACTGCATTGGCCAGTTTGGACAGGGGGTAAAGAAAACTCCAGAGCTTGAGGCGCCATGTGGGCTCTGGACAGCTGTATTCAGGATTCTCCAGGCCAGGGGCATGAGGAAGACCCAGCTCCTATTGAGATACAAGCTAACTGTGTGATACAGCCCCCCAAAAGCCATTGCAATCTTGTGCTGCGTCGAGAGGCATCAGTCCCAGGCTAGGGAGCTAACATCCAATTCAATCCAATCCATCCTTATTAAGTGCCTACTGTTGTGCCAGAGCTAGAGAGATACAGTGAATAAAAGGGGGTCTGTGCCCTCAAGGGACTTACAATCTAAAGAGAGACAGGAAGGGAGAGGCAGGACAACAGGTGACTCCCCGTGCAGGAGCATATTGTTCCATGGAGCTGAAATCAGGCAGAGCAGAAGCTGCACAGTGGAGTGAGCCAAGTCCAGTCTCAGAGCTCTATAAAGCAAGGATTGGGAGGAGTTGGTTACTCCACCCTCCACTCCTCCATTCTGAGGGGAGAGGAGTCTGAGGGAGGTGGTGTGGATCAGAGCTTGAGCTAGAGGCAGGATGGTGGGTATAGAAGTGATGAGCACATCCTGGGAGGAGCAGACGCAAAGTGTAGCCACCTCTCGTCAGCCCACCATGGCCATGGGATGGGCAACAAAGAGTGTTTTCCTAAACCACCAGTGGTGGTAGCTAAAGAATAAGACCAGGGAAGAAAGCAGAGCCTCCAGAGCCATATCAGTGACACAGTCAAGACATTGGACTTTAGAAGTGGGAAAGGGGCAGGGAGGAGGGAGAGGCATCTAGGTGGCACAGTGAATAGACCACCAGCCCTGGAGTCAGGAGATCCTGAGGTCAAATCCAGCCTCAGACACTTAATACTTGCTAGCCATGTGACCTTGGGCAAGTCACTTAACCCCAATTGTCCTACCTTCCTGTCTCCAAAAAGTGAAAAAAATTTTTTTTTTTTTAAACAAATACTTTATTAACTTCTGTTCTACATCATTCATTTCCGCCAGATTTTGGGTTACAATCGAAAAAAAAATTTTTTTAAAGAAGTGGGGAAAGGGGAAAGTATTTATTTATATTTTATTTATTTATATATTATAAATATTTTATTAAATAATATTTATATATTATTTATTTATAAAAGGGAACAAGTATTTATTAGGCATCTACTATGTGCGAACTATTGTGCCAAGCACTTTACAGATACTTCATCTGAGCTTCACAAAAACTCTGGGAGGTAGGTACTATTATTATCCCCATGTTACAGATGAGGAAATTAAGGCAGGCAGAGCTTAAGTGAAATTTATCCAAGTTCTTTGTAAGATGTGGTGCCCAGAACCGAATATAATGCTGACAGGAGTCAGCTTGGTGGTGCCATAGGGCACAGAGAGCTGGGCTTAGATTCAGAAAGGCCTGAGTTCAAATCCAGTCTCAGACCCTTCCTTGTAATTCTCCTTTCTTGTGTCTGCATATGAATCAAGGGAGACCTGAATTCAAATCCTGCCTCAGTTACTATCTCTGTCTCTGGACAAGTCATTTAACTTCTCTCATCCTGGGTTTTCCCATCTGTAAAATGGGGAAAATGTAATAACACCTACCTCCCAAGTTGGATGTGAGCATCAAATGAGAAAATAGCTCAAAAACACTTGGCAAACCTGAAAATACTCTACAGATGTTAGCTCGAACACAGCCACTGACTGCTCTTCCCTATTTCAAAGAAGGGATTTGTGGGAAGGAAAACGGGAGGCCTCTTGATATAGTCATCTCCACTGATCTTGACAGTAATGATTCCCTATTTAAAAAAAAAAAAGGTAAAGTTCTTCCAGGCTCTGTGGCCCCCAGAGGCAGCAGGATAAAGCCAGGGATTCTTAGCATTGGATTCCTCATTCTCCAGCCTGTGCTTTGAGGCTTAGGAAATGTCAGTGTAGGGAGGAGGGGATTTGATGATAGCAATTCTGGGAACCACTGGGCCACGTCAACTTGTGAGTCATTGTTTGCAGAGCTGTGGGATCGTTCTTCTAACTCAGGGCCTTCTGGGAATGATGTCACATTTCAGGGACGAAGCAAGCCTGTGTCTTCAGCCCTGCCTGTGTGGAACATGGCACGGGAGGGAGCAGCTTGGACCGTGCACATGTTAGATGCAATGATCTCATTAGTCTGGCCAATCTTGTCGGAGTCAAACGAGGAGAAAAAGACAAAAGCCCACAAATGCCAATTGTTTGCCAATTGTTTTAGTTAGAGAAGATCACTGGATGTCATAGAGATGCTAAATATAGTTTTAAAAAATGCTTTGTTGCCTTTGAAAAGTTCCAGGATGAAAAAACAAGTGAAAATCCTCATTCCAGGGAATTCTTGCTCCTGTCCTCCGATAAATTCTCAAATCTGGGTCAGCACATGGGACAGGAACATCGTCTAGGTTGTTAACGTTTTGTGTGGCCGGGGCAGCTAGGTGTCACAATGAATTAGAGCACTGGCCATGGAGTGAGGAGGACCTGAGTTCAAATCCAACCACAAACACTTAACACAAAAACTAGCCTGTGACCTTGGGCAAGTCACTTAACCAACCCCAATTGCCCTCCAAAAAGCAAAAAAAAACCCAAAATAACACATTTTGTGTGGCCATTCTTTGTAGCCCTGGGGGATCTCCCTTTCTTTTCTACAGCTCTCGTTACATGAGAAACATTGTGGTATAGTAGACAGAGCTCTTGACTTGAATCCTGGGTTCACATCCAGCCTGGGATATTTACTGAGTGTGTGACCCTGGGCAACTCAATCTCCTTGTACTTTAAATATTCTCTTCTTTAAAATGAAGGGGCTGGGTTTGTGCCTCAGTTTCCCCTTCTGCAAAAGGAGGGACTTGGACGTGGTCCTCTCTAAGGTTCCTTCTGGCTGTAAATTTATAATCTAGGCTAGCATCTTTTGAGTGACTCTTATTGAGAAGGTCTCAAAGTATATCATTTCTAGAACCTTACTGTTGTTTATTATTCATTTCCAAAAAGGACCAATGACATCATGGGATGAATTGGATTTAAGTGAGGCAGAGTGGCACAAAGTAGCCATCTTTACTATCTCCCAGAGAACCCTACTATGTTGGTGTCTAAAGATGTGGATTTTATACAAGATAGATGCCCATTTCTATTTTGTTGTTGTTGTTGCTGAATGCTTTTGAAAGAACCAACTTTTAGTCATAGTTGTACTTCCTAAATCTATTTCAGTTCATCTCCAGATGCTTGGGTAAGTTCATTTTACTCAATATTTTTCTAGGGCATAGACCACCCCCAAGCCACACCCTATGCAACTTCACAAAAATTCCATAGTTAATTTGCCCCAGAGCCAGCATGGTGGCTTCTGTTATATTCTATGGTTGTGTCTGGGTTTGACTAAGCAGCATCTTCTTCTGAGGTTACCTGATGACGTGCATCTTGTGTCAACATTATCCTGACGTGGATCTTGTGTCAACATTATCCCCTCTGTAGGAGTGGTTTTCCCCATAGGCCTTTGTCCTGTGGTGAGGCTTCCAGGAAGCCATCATCTCATCTAACTTGGGATTTATCAGTTTCTTGGATTTGATCCGGCCACACGGTGGCTTCTTGCTCAAGCTGGTCATGACAGATCCTACAGTTTTTTACAAGTGTTTTGCTCACTGTTACCTGTTTTATGCTTTGGTATTGGCCGTTCATGTTATATATTTCATCAGCATGATAAACTACTGCAGATCCAAGTTTCTGCCTTTGCTAAAAGCTTCTGTGCCTATAAATAAGTGATTATGGGAAGATGCCTAATGGGCTTTGCCCTAAGATAATCATTCTTCCACTTATTGAGCACCTTTCTTACTAAGAGCTTGATGTGCTTCCTAAGTATTTGTTTCAATATCTCTGTGCAAATATCATGGTTTTATAATCTCAACAATCCAGCAGTTCCACAAGAATTAGCTTCAGACTTACTATGTGCTTAGCACTGTGTTAGATTTCTCAGTGTCTGACACTCTAAAAGAAGTGTAAGGTATGCTCTATGGCAGCTAAAGGGGTCTTGTGGACAGAGTTCTAGGCTTAGAGGAAGGCCTGAGCTTGAATCCAGGCTGTTGTTAACTGTATGATCCTGTACAAGTCACTCTACCTTTTTGTGCTTCCATTTTCTTATCTGTCAAATGAGGGGGTTGGTCTCCATGGCCTCTAAGACCCCTGGATATTTAAATCTATGACCTTATGAGAAGTTAAAGGTCTAAAAATAAACACATTTCTATAGAGCTTTAAGTCAGAAAACATTTATTAAGTGCTTACTGTGTGCCAGGTACTGTGCTAAGGGAAGGGATATAAAGAAAGGCAAAAGTCCCTGCTCTCAAAGGACTCACAGTGCAATGGGGTAGACAACATAGAAACAACTATGTACAAAACAGGTGTATAGAGCGCCAGGCCTGGAGTTCAAATTTGTCCTCAGATATTTATTAGCTGTATGACCCTTGGCAAGTCACTTAACACTGCTTGCCTCAGTTTCCTCATCTGTCAAATGAACTGGAGAAGGAAATGACAAACCACTCCATTATCTCTGCCAAGAAAACCACAAATGGGGTCACAAAGAGTTGGATAAGACTGGATGTCAGCCACACAAACGATGTGAAGATGGGAAAAATTGGAAACGATCAAGAGAAGGAAGGCACTGGAATTCAGGTTTACTTGGTCATGTGACTTATCATATGTCATACTGCTAAGTGTCAGAGTCTAGAGTCAAACCCAGACCTTCTGACTCAGCCCAGGGTCCTTACGACTGGTATGAACCTCAAAATCTCATTTTACTGATGAGGAAACTGAATGAATCCCTGTGTTTAAATAACTTAAGGTCATGCTTCGAGTTTGTGACAGAAGGTAGACTCCAACCCAGATCTAGCTGGTGAGACAAAATCTCCCCTGTAGGGGAGACTCGAGTGTGAATTCTGCCCCTGACACTAGCTTGCTGTGTGACTCTGACTTGAACTCCCAGAGCCCTGGTTTCCCCTATTGTAAAAATGAGGAGGATAATTGCAGGAGCATCTGTCTCACAGGGTTTGGGTTGAATTCACTGAGCAGAGGGTACTCTGTCATCGTCAAAGTGCTGGGCAAAAGTAGCCATCTCTAGAATTTTAAAGCCACAGCATTAAAAATACCCATCTCCCTTAATTGCCTCGTGTTCATCTGAGGACAGGTAGCCAAAGGATTAAATGATTTATCTCAATATCACCGTGGAGCTAGAGACTCCAGTCTGGGGAAGTCCTTGGAGGACCCTTTCAGACAATCATGCTTTTAAAGGCATCAAACAAAATGAACTGATGACAAAGGGAACTAGTTATCAGGAAATGGGCTCAAAATATTTCAGTAACTACAATTTGTATAGTGGGTGCTTTCTAAGTATTATGTCATTTTATCCTCACAACAACCCTGGAGGCAGATTTGATTAGTAATCCCATTTTACAGATGGGGAGAATAAGGCAAACAAAGATCGGAACTTGTCAAGGGCCCAGCAGCTCATGTCTTCTTGACTAAAGGCCCAGTGCTTTATCCACTGAACCACTTAGCTGCTTAAAGACACTTGCTAAAAAACCAAATAAACAAGCTCACGAACCCAGGTTAACAGCACCATGCCTTAGAGATATCTAGTCCCTTTGTATCTTATTAACTTCATAACTCCCTTATTTTGTGGACTTAGGCCCAGAAAAGTTGTAACTTTTTTTTTAGGCAGTTGGGGTTAAGTGACTTGCCTAGGGTCACACATCTAGTAAGTATTCATTGATTTTTCTGTGGTTACACATTTAGCTAGTCTTAGAATCAGAATCACACTTAGACTTATTAACTACTTTTACTAGACTGTGGATGAAGATATTGATTTTTCAAAGGATGCTCTGCTTTCCCAAAGGATCATGATGTTTAGTTTATGTGAAAAATGATTACAGCTTTCCCCAAGAGGACAAAAAGTCCATCTGGTCCATTGATGCTGGGAACTTATAAGAATGAAATTTTGAGTTCATCCCCATTGTCCTTGACACTGCCCAAAGCCCTGACAGTCTCCTATATATTTCAGCCCCATCTTTTTACACTGCACACTTTATGGAGTCTTACCTGAGACACCTGGCATGGAACCTTTGTGTTTTGTTCATCCCCTCCCCAAGTTATGAATTCTCTACTTTATTAATACTTTGTTATGAATCTGACACTTTAGGAAATTGACCAAAATAAATTCTTTCAAGGTTATAAACCTTTAGTGAGGCAGAAATTACAAAAATTGGTACAATAACTACTTCTAAGGTCTCAGCATCAGTAATGTAATAGAGTTCTGTATTTAATCACCATACTCCATAAAACCAATTCATAGATTCATAGTTTTCTAGCTGAAAGGGACTTTACACACAATCTAGCCAAACCTCCCTCCCTTTATTTTACAGATGAGGAAACTGAGGCCCAGAATAGAGGGGACTTTTTCTAATGCTACATAGGTAGTGGCAGAGTCAAGATCTGAACCCAATCCAATCAGCCTTAGTAGATACAGACCATAGGCAAAGTCGTTGACTGGGTTCGTGCTCCAGAAAAAAGGCAAAATGGACAATGGTCTTTGTTGTTAAGGAGCTTACACTCTGGTGGACACAGAGAGAGGTAAATATGAATTAATTCAGGAAAGGAAATACCTCTCAGTTCCAGAGAGAATCATTAAAGATTTTCTATAAGGGGTGGTATCCAATTCAAACCTTGAAGTCTGTCAAAGGCAATGTGAATGTGTTTGAGGCATGGGAAAATGGCCTGTGCAAATGTAGAGGTGTAGATGGTGGGCCTCGTTTCCAGAAGAGCAAATATGGCAGTTGGGTTGGAACAGAGAGTGTATAAAAGATCAGCATGGAAAGGTAGGCAGGAGCCAGTTTGCCATGGTGAGAGGGAAAGGAAAAAAGAGAAGGAAAGGAGAGGAGGAGAGAGAGAAGGACAAAGAGAGGAAAATAGAGTGAGAGCAAGAGAGTAGAAGAAGGAGGAGGAGGAGGAAGAGGAAGGGGAGGAAGGGGGGGAGGGGCGACTGCGTTAGACCATCTCTAAGACCCTTTCCAGAGATGAGTCCTATACAGAAGTACACATTCTTTGCTGAGTTTTCCTCCACAGCCCAGCTCCCCAGAAAACTTCCCAGAGACAATTCTTGAGTCAGGTTAAAATGTTAGCATCATTTCTCAATCAGTCAGTCAACAAGCCTTCATCAAATAGTAACCACATACCAGGCTCTATGTTAAGTACAGGGAATACAAAGACTAAAGTGAAATAGCCCCTGCCCTCTGGGGCCTTGCAATCTATTCAGGGAAGATAGAGTTTTTATATTCCAGTTATCAGTGGAGACATGCCATTTGGCCAGTCTGTTAGTCAATCAGCAAGATTTGTTACGCATTTACCTAATGTGCCAAATTCTGCAACCCAGCACATAGTAGATGCTTAATAAATATTGACCCACTGACTAGAGTGCCAACTAGCTTGCCCAAGTTAGACCTTTTGGAATGAAAGGGCAGCTCTGGGCACCTGGGAGGCACCAGGTGACTGAGCTCCCTTGACTGATTTCATGGTACTTTGTGCTGAGGCTTTTTGGGTCCCTCCAGCTGTTGTGCCTCCCTCAGCCCTGAAATGACATTGCATTTAATTTGTACAGGTTTGGGAAAATCATCCCAGTGACAGATCCAAGCTCTGCAGCTCTCAGTGGTCTAGAAAGTGCTTTGGGTAACCTTGCTCATGAAACTGTGAGCACTCGTCTTGCGGGCCCTTGCCCCTGGCCTGCTTGTTTCCCCAGTAGATAGAAGGTCTTTGAGGGTTTCCTTCTTTTGTCTGTGTCCCTTGAGTCCAGCATAGTTTTTGACACCTAGTAGGTCCTTAATAACTGCTTGGTAAGTGACCTATTTACAAGAAAAGAAGCAACTGCCATCCCCTGAGTGCCAGGGCTGCCTCAGAGAATGGCAGGAAGCTGGGCATCTCACCTGCAGGCTCTGGGCTCCCCAGGCTCTGCTGGGGAAGGTTTTTCACCTTCTATTTCGTACATCCTGAGGTATCGACAGCAGGGCCTAGTTAATAACAATACACTGTCAGGCAAAAGACATCTCATTGCTATGCAGCTGGAGACCTTCCTCATTCTGTAGGTGGCAATTAGTTAATCTACCCTGTACTCATAGCTGAGCCCAGAAAGAGTTTAGTTAGTTCTGTAGAAGCATCAGTACTTCAGGAAAAGACCCAGCTAGACTGCTGAGGTCCTGACCAAAAAACCCCCACATTGTCTGTCTGTCTGTCTGTCTGTCTGTCTCTCTCTCTCTGTCTCTCTCCCCCCTTCCCTTTTCTCTCATCTCTCCATTTTCTTCTTCCTCCTCCTCCTTTTTTCTTCTTTCTCTTCCTCTTCTTCCCTTTTCTTTTATGCTTCCTCTTCTTCTCACCAACGTTAACTACATTTCTAAATGTTTTCTTTCACTACCCTTTACTCAAAAGCCATTTCTTATACAAAAGTAAAAATTACGGGCATAGGGGAACAGTTCAGCAAAATTAACCAAGATTGAAAAAATCTGACATTATCTGTAGTGCTCCCACCCATAATCCCTCACCTCTGTAAATAAGTGTATGTGTGGATGTGATAGTGACCACTCCTTTTCTTTGAGGTCACATTTGGTTAATAATAACCATGGTAATGAAATAATATATGACACCTTTTACACATATCACCTTAATGTTTGCTAAGTGCTTAACAAATGGTATCTCATCCGACTACAACCCAGTGAATCAGGTGCTATTATTAATCCCCAATTTACAGATGTGGAGACTAAGGCTAAGGGAAATTAGTGATCTACCCAGGGTCACACGGCTAACAAGTTTCTGAGGCAGGATTCAAACTCAGATTTTTCTGATAACTCCCACACTCTATCCATTTAGCTGTCCCATTATCTTTGGTCATTATAATTTTGCAGCATTCAGTGGGATCACAAAGAATCAGACACAGCTGAACAGCAAAAACCAATTATATACCAGGCCCTATGCTAAGCACTGGGGATAAAAACAAAAAGATACAAACAAGGTAGTCCCTGACTTCAGGGACTCATGGAGAGCTTTATACAGAATATTACACAGGTTAGTTAGAAGGTGATCCTTGCTTTTGAGGAACTAACAGAAATATGGAAGAAGGAGGGTCAGGCCAGGCTGAAGAAGAACAGAAGTGTATTTGATATGAGGAAGAGTTAGAGGTTACAAGGGGACAGGTCACGGGCAACCTTGGAGTGTCTCTCAGAAGGAAAGGGACCTGAGACAACATTTGGTGTGTCAGGAGACATTATTTAAAAGATTATGGGGCTTCTTTTTGGGTTGTCCCGCTTGTCAAAATGAAGTTTAATCCATTCGTGACCTCGGACCGAAGCAAGAACCGAAAGAGACACTTCAATGCGCCCTTGCACATCCGGCGCAAGATCATGTCGTCCCCACTGTCCAAGGAGCTGAGGCAGAAGTACAACGTGCACTCGATGCCCATCCGCAAGGACGACGAGGTCCAGGTGGTTCGTGGACACTACAAAGGTCAGCAAATTGGCAAGGTAGTTCAGGTTTACAGAAAGAAATACGTCATCTACATTGAGCGTGTACAACATGAAAAAGCTAATGGCACAACTGTCCACGTGGGGATTCACCCTAGTAAGGTGGTTATCACCAGACTAAAACTGGACAAAGATCACAAAAAGATCCTTGAGCTAAAGCCAAATCCCGACAGGTTGGAAAGGAGAAGGGCAAATACAAAGAAGAAAGCATTGAAAAGATGCAAGAATAAGCTGGTCTGTTGTACAGGTGTAATTAAAATGAGAATGAAGCACGAAAAAAAAAAAGATTATGGGAAGGCTCCAAAAGAAGGCTTGGATGGGCTGCAATGGGCACTGGGGACTGATGGAGGGAGGCCCCACACTGAGGAAGTCCTGAATGAGCCTAGGTAATGGTTTGTCCTTCTCATCATCAGTACATAGTATTGTGGATAGATCTGGCTTCTCAGCCAAGGAGACCTGAATTCAAATCACCCCTCTGACACATACTGACTGTGCCATCTATAGCCACTTTACCTTTAACACACCCCCCCTCCTCAGGCAAGTCTTTGAAACCATAAGTTGGGAGAAAACCAATTAGCATTGGTAGAGGTAGTTTCTTCATCTGGGAATTCCTCATACCAGAGAAATCACAAGCCTAGTCCTCCTTATTTTTATCATTTTAAAAATTAGCCATATAAAAATGCGGGATAGATGTAGTGTCCTTTATTTATAGATATGTGTCCCCCAGTAAAAGGTGAATTTCTTGAGAGCAGAGACTCTTCTCACCTTTTATAGTTATACTATTGTAATGTTAATGGAATATAAGATCTTCCCTGACCATTAATAGGCCTCACATGGAGCCCATTAAGGGAAGCTTGCTTAGGGGAGGCTTGCTTGTAGGAAGGCTTTCACACCTTTCCTTAATTTCTAATTAGGCACTGAGTCACAAGGGTTACAGTGCCCTCTGGCTCTAAAAAGGATATATATACTCTGAAGTTAGCATTTTGCTTTGGGGCTTAGTCACTGGAAGAGTGTGCTTGTGATTTGGTCAGATCAGACTCTGGGTAGCTGTTAGGGAGCCCCCTCCCACTTTGAAAAACCCACATGTTGCTGCTTCTTTCTCTGGTAACTATGTATTACCTTAGTCAGACAGTTGGATCTCTCTGTTGATCTGTGCTAATTTCACAGATAGAACCCCTGTCTGTTGGTCTTTATTTCTCTGCTTCTATTTTCTTTGTTTGGATTTTCTCTGAAGTTCAGGCTGCTGACTTTTTGCCTGAACTAATGAATATAATTTTTAAAAGATTGTTGACCCCTTGAACAGCCCTAGCTTTCCTAGTAAAGCAGATCTAAGAACATGTGCTAACAGCCATCCCAGGGATGCCAGTGTGGTTGATTGACCGATTGATATAGATTTGAACCTCTAAAGGCATTGTTATAGGGGGCTCCTTCTTTACTGGGGAAGATCAGTAACTAAGAGCTGCCTGGGGCACATGTGGAGAGATTGAGAGACTTCCCTTTGGTACATTGGACAATGTACCAAAGGGAAGGACCTGAGAAAGGACCTGAGCCTAGGTGTTCCTGCCTCCACCACCCAGCCTCTCTCCTCACTATCATGCTGCTTGCTTATCATACATACACACACATGTACATGCACATGTACACACTCACATGCGTGAACACCTATTGCTCTACATGACAGCCTTCAGAACGATACCATGAATTCCCTGGGGCAGAGTGAATCAAAAACTGGCCTCAGAGTCAGGAAGCTCTGTGTTTGAATTCTACCCTGGAGGCTCTGGCATGGATAAGCTGTGCTGTGTGACCCTGGGCAAGGGAGTTTACCTCTCAGTGTCCCCAGGACTGTCTCTAAGACTCTGAACTACTGAGAAGGTACTGATATAACAATAATAATAACCAATTATATAGTGCCTACTATGTGCCAGGCCCTGTGAAAAGTGCTAGGGATATTAAAAAAAAAGGCAAAACCATGGTCCCTTCCCTCAAGTCCCTTCCCCAGACACAAATGAGGAAAACAACAGGCGGCCAACTATGTACTAATAACAAGTAGAGAGTAGGTGGAAGAACCGTCTCATTCATTACTTGTCTCGTGGATATTTACAGGGTCCATATTATTTCACAAAATCAAAATTGGCTGGAAACTGATTTGTTTAAAATAGTCACAGGTGTCGCATCCTTCCTTGGAGCCTGGCCCCTCTCCCAAGCTGTCATCACCAGTGTTTGCTTGCATACACTGCAACAGATAACAAGAGTATTTTTAAAAGTAACTGTTTTTTATGTGACAAATACAACTGTTGTTTCTAATGGCCACCAATGAAGTGAATGGACTATACTTAGGCTTAGAAAGGAATATGATGTGAGTGTGAGAATCTGGCTTTCTGTGTCCTTTCATAAGCCTCTGAGCACTGTAAGGTTGTGCAGTCTTGTTCCTTCCGAGGCATGGCCAGGGTCACCCATTGATTTCTCACTGTGATCTAGTAACAACCCACATTGCCTCCACTTAGGTTATTTCAAGATATATTGAAAAAAATGTGGAACCAAAATAAATTTTAAATAAAAATGGGCTTTTGTCATGTATTGGGGTCCATGGGGAAATATTGTGAAAGTAAAACAGATCAAATCTTCCCTTGCCAGAAAATTGTTTGTCTTATTAGTTTTCAAGTTCAGTCCTTTGCATTCAGTTGGAAGAGAGAAACTGAGAATCACAAGTGTGAGCTCACAAACCAGATCGATATTTCTCTTTTGACTTATGAAGTTGTTGATCATCTACTGAGAGAGACCTGAAGAAGTGGGGAGGGGCTATACTTGGTCATTTTCTCATTGGGAGGGAGTGCTCTAAAGCCAGAGTAATTTCCTTCAATGTGTTTCTTTTTTTTTTCCAATTCATTTATTTTTTGTTTTCAACATTCATTTCCACAAGATTTTGAGTTCTACTTTTTTCTCCTCATCTCTCCCCTATCCCCCACCCCAGGATAGCAAGCCTGAATACTCCTTCCCCCAATCTGTTCTCTCTTATACCCTCCCCCAACTTTCTAGTAGGGCAAGATGGATTTCTATACCCCAGTGCCTGTATATCTTATTTTCCAGTTGCATGTAACATGCATTAACATTTGCTTTTTGAAACTTTGAGTTTCAGAGTCTTTCCCTTCTTCCCTCCTCACCCACCCCCACTTTGAAGAAAAACATTTCAACATAGGTTGTACATGTGTAGTTATGCAAAACATTTCCATAGTAGTTATATTGTGAAAGGCTAACTTTATTTCCCTCCGTCCTATTCCACCCCCCACTTATTCTATTTTCTCCTTTGACCCTGTTCCTTTTCAAAAGTGTTTGCTTCCAACTACAATCTCCCCCAAATCTTCCCTCCTTTCTATCACCCTCCTCCCACCTTATCCCCTTCCCCCCTTCTTTCCTGTGGGGTAAGATACCCAACTGAATGTGTATGTTATTCCCTCCTTAAGCCAAATTCAATGAGAGTAAGGCTGACCCATTCCCTTTCAACTTCCTGCTCTTCCCCTCTATTGTAACAGTGTTCTCTTGCCTCTTTTATATGAGATAATTTACCCTAATCTATCTCTCCCTTTCTCCTTCTCCCAGTATGTTCCTCTCTCACCTCTTAATTTTATTTTTAAGATATCAACCATTCATATTCAACCCAACCTGTGTCCTCTGTCTGTGTATACATGTACACACATATGCACACATTCACATATATATTTATACATACATACACCCTCCTATACATACATATATGTAAGTATACATATTTACGTATATATTCCCTTTGACTATCCTCATATTGAGAAAAGTCTCATGAGTTACAATTATCATTTTCCATATAGGAATGTAAATAGTTCAACTTTAATAAGTTCCTTATGAGTTCTTTTTCCTGTTTACCTTCTCATGTTTCTCTTGCTTCTTATATTTGAAAGTTAAATTTTCTGTTTAGCTTTGCTTTTTTCATCACAATTGCCTGAAAGTCCTCTATTTCATTAAATGACCATATTTTTTCCTGAAGCATTATACTCAGTTTTTTTGTTTTGTTTTGTTTTAAAGCAATTGGGGTTAAGTAACTTGCTCAAGGTTACACGGCTAGTCATTATTTATGTGTGGGTGCTCATTTTCTGAGGCCAGATTTGATCTCGGGTCATCCCAACTCCGAGGCCGGCACTCTTACTCACAGTGCCACCTAGCCGCCCCCATTATACTCAGTTTTGATGGGCAGGTGATTCTTGGTTTTAATCCTAGCTCCTTTGATCTCCAGAATATTATATTACAAACCCTTTGATCCCTTAATGTAGAAGCTGCTAGATCTTGTGTTATCCTGATTGTGTTTCCACAATAGTAAAATTGTTCCTCCCTGGCTGCTTGTAATATTTTCTCCTTGACCTGGGAACTCTGGAATTTGGCTATGATATTCATAGGAGTTTTACTTTTGGGATCTTTTTCAAGAGGTGATTGTGAATTCTTTCAATTTCTATTTTACCCTCTGGTTCTAGAATATCAGGGCAATTTTCCTGGAGAATTTCTTGAAGGATGATTACTAGGTTCTTTTTTTATCATGGCTTTCAGGTAGTCCAATAATTTAAAAATTATCTCCCCTGGACCTATTTTCCAGGTCAGTGGTTTTTCCAATGAGATATTTCACTTTGCCTTTTATTTTTTCATTTATTTGGATCTGTTTTATAGTATCTTGATTTCTCATAAAGTCATTAGCATCCATTTGCTCCAATCTAATTCTGAAGGAATTATTCTCTTCAGGGAGTTTTTGAAATTCCTTTCCCATCTGGCAAATTTGGCTTTTTAAGGCATTCTTCTTCTCATTGGCTTTTTCAACCTCTTTTTCCATTTGAGTTAATCTACTTTTTAAGGTATAATTTTCTTCAGAATTTTTTTGGGTCTCCTTTAGCAGTCTGTTGACTCGCTTTTCATGATTTTTTTGCATCATTCTCATTTCTCTTCCCAGTTTTTCCTTCACTTCTCTTACTTGATTTTCAAAATCCTTCTTGAGCTCCTCAATGGCTTGTGACCAGTTCATATTTTTCTTGGAAGCTTCTGATGCAGGAGTTCTAACTTCATTGTCCTCTTCCAGTTCCATGCTTTAATCCTATTTGTCCCCCAAAAAGGATTGTATGGTTTGATTGCACTTCCTCATCTTTCCAATTCCTTGATTTTTGAGCTCTTTGTCATGGTAGAACTATGCTTACAGAATGGAGAGAGCTTTGTCCCAAATCACTGGGGTTTTTGCAGCTGCCAGAGCTATTAGTTGGGTGCCCTCTCTACAACCCCCACAAGCTGTGGCTCACTGGCCACACATTCTGGGACCACCACCCAAGACTGTGATCCAGATCTAGGCAGGTCAAAGCAAGACTGAATACTCTCTGAATGGTCGTTTGTTCCCCCTATGATCTGCAGGCCAGGAGCTCTGAAAGCCATGCAGTACTGCCTAGTGTATTTCTTTTATTAGTAAATAACATGGTCTGTCAGCAGAAAGCTGATAGGATCCCCTGCCTGGGCAGGAAAACCTGAGACTGAAGACTTAGAATGCTGTCTCAAATGCTCATTTGCTGTGGGACTCTAAGCAACATTTAACCTCTTTCTGCCTGTTTCTTTGTCTGCAAAATGGGAATTCTAATAGCACCTGCCTTATGGGGTTGTTGTGAGGGGCTCAAATCTGCTAATATTTCTAAAGTGCTCTGCAAACCTTAAAATGCTATATTAATGCTAGTTTGCTGATGGTGATTGATGATGCTGCAGATCAGGAAGGGACCTCAGAGAACATCTAGTTCAACTCCCTCTTTTTATAATTGAGGAAACTGAAGCCTGGGACTGGTACAAGGTCACACAATCTTTTACATATGTGTTTTACATAGGACATGGAAAGATTTGTGAGGATGGTGCAGAAATTAAGAAGGAGCCTGCCATATGCCCAGACTTCATGCCTCTGAGGAACAGTTACAAAGGCAGCTCTTCAGAGTATTAACAACTGTGGAGTAGGAACTGGCCCAAGGCCCCCAGCGAGCCCTCAGATGGCCATGGTTCTCTGTCACTGCCAACTAGCACAAATATTTAATCAACGACCTTGAGGTGAATGCTGGTCTTTCCCCATTGCTAATCCCCAGAGCCATCTGGTCTTACCCTCTCTCTCAATAACACATGAGTTTTTTAGGGGAGGAAAATCAGTTCTGTTATTATGATTTTTATATTGACAATTTTAATATATTAAAACAGTTTATCTTCTCTATGGCAAACGACATTTCACTCAGGTCTTAGAAATATTGTAATATGGGCCAAGACATATTTTCCTTTCAGTTTAGAAATCTGCAAGTTATTGTTTGGAATTTCAGACCAATTGTTTGAGGACAAGTAAATCTGTGAGTTGACTTATGAAGCAAATTGTGTTAATTAAAGTCACTTAACTTCCCTTGGCCTTCATTTCTTCATCTGTAACATGGGAGAGGACAGCTAGGTGGTATTGTGGATAGAGCACCAAGTCTATAATCAAGAAGACTCATCTACATGAGTTCAAATACAGCTTCAGACACTTATTAGCTGTGTGACCCTGGGCAAGTCACTTAACCCTGTTTACCTTGGTTTTCTCATTTGTAAAATGAGCTGGAGAAGGGAATGGTAAACTACTCTAGTATTTCTGCCAAGGAAACCCCCAAATGGGGTCACAAAGAGACATGATTGAAAAATGACTCAACTAGAAAATGGGAGGTTTGGGTGAGATCTGTCTGGCTTGGTGGCTGATCCTAAGTCAGAATTCATGAAGAAGAATTAGACCTTTCTTTATATGTTGGAGAAAGCAGCACAGAGAGTGGCCTGACTCAAAGGGTCTCGGGATAGGTAGAATGTCATGACAAAGGGTGGACCATCAGAGCTGGCTTCCAATACATCAAGGCTTCTTAACCCAGGCTTTATGACCATGTTTATTTTAAAATATTTCAATAATGACATTCCCATATATTTGATTTCTTTGTAGTGCTTTATTTTACCAACATCAAGAAGAGGTCCTTGGCTTCCTCACATTGCTGAATGTTCCATGATTAAAAAAACAAGAAGGTTCTCCATCAGTCCCTGAATTATATGAAGTACTATCATGTCAATGGGATCAGGTTTTTATTTCTGCTTGGCCCTAGAGCAGAAGCAGGTACAATATGCGGGAGCTTCAGAGAGTCAGATTTTTGGCCTGATATCAGGGATCTTCCTAACAATGAGAGTTTCTCACAAGTGGGCTAAGCTGCCTCAGTGGGGAGGGTATTCCCCACCTTTGTGACACTCCAGACCGTGGAGTGGGACTCCAGGTGCTTGGGAGGGAAGCTAGAGAAGGCACTTTTTGGTCAGGGGCAGATTAGACTAGTTGGCTCTTGACTTCTAGAATTCTGGCAGTCTTGTGAGCTACAGCCTAAGAGAGGCCAGCAGAAGCCGAAGGATCATTGGGAGACAGTGTATTTTGGGGGAAGAGAATTTGTGCAGGGTCTGCTTAGGATCAGGCCTTACCCTTGCCATAATCAAAGAGTAAGTTCTATTTTAATAAGTCCCTTCCCATTTTAAGCCAGGAGAAAGAAAATAAAAATATACTTGTCTTTTTGAAACTTAGCTCTTTTTTATTTTATAAATTCTAAAAACATGTCTAGTAGGTAAAAGGAAATACACTAGTAACAACAAAAATAACATAAATCAGACCACCTAGAGATCTTGTATAATATATTCGATTTAGAGCTGGAAGAGAGAGGAGGGAATAAACATTTTATTGGATGCTTACTATGTGCTAAGTGATTTACTAATATTTTCTCATTTGACAGAGGCAGAGACCTCAGGAGATTTTTAATCTAATCCTCTTATATTAGAAATGAAGAAACTGAGGTTGAGAGAGCTTACATGATATACAGAAGTGCGCAACCCATACTAAATTGAGATAGCAGCCCCCGGATTCAAACACAGGGTTCTAGTCACTAGATTGTTAACTGTTGTTGTTCATCTCGTATGAGTATCCCCAGCACTGAGCTCAGTGCCTGGCACATAGTAGGTCTTTATTCAGTATATGTTGATTGATTAATTGATCTCTTCATTCACACATTTAGCTACCATTATCTACATCTTCTTCCTCAAACTGAGGAGATGATATGGTGATGATGATGATGGTGATGATGGTGGTGGTGGTGATGATGATGGTGATGGTGATGGTGATGATGGTGGTGATGGTGATGGTGATGGTGATGATGGTGGTGATGGTGATGATATTGGTGATGATGATGGTGATGATGGTGAGATAAGGGCAGAAAAGGAAGGAGAAGGGAGAAGATGAGCAAGTCTCCAAGCATTTGGGATTTAAGGCATAGTTAAATGACAAACTTACTCTTGACTCCTTAGAGATACTCAAAATACTAATTAATGATCATAATGTTTATTACTTTAAATTTCCTCAAGAAATTCAGGGGTAATATAAACCAGACGATATTTAAAGTGACTTACTATCTTACGGTGGTGAGGATGGGAGGAGGTGAGCAGTGTAGCCTTTTTTTATTCCCAGCCCTTCAGATCTTCAGTGTCCCAAGAAGCTGTTTTCAGACTTGATGTTCCCTTTGTCTCTTTCTGATATGGTACACAGGAGCCCACAGAAAAACCTTTGACAGTTTTCAGAAGTTGTGAGACATAAAAATGAGATAGAAAGAACAAAAGGGGCTAATAGGGAATGGAGATAAAAGAGAAGGGAAGGGGTGGCATGAGAATTCTTTGTTGGTCTCCATGAAGGTGTTTCCAGGCCTGGAGGAATTCAGTCCCTTGGGTGCTGAAGAAATTGCCAGCCTAGGGAATTGTATTCAGTTCTGGGTACTACATTTTGGAGTGGCCATTGGTTGACTGGAGAATGGGACAGCTGGGGTGGTGAAGGGCCTCCAGTTTATATCATAAGAGAATCAGTGAAAGGATCTGATGATGGTCCACCTGGAGAGTGGAAGGCTCAGGAGAAGGATAGGATAGGCAGTTTCAGGTATCTGAAGGACTGATTGGTGGAAGACTTGTTATTCTTGGGCCCAGCGGACAGAAAGAGGAGCTATGATTGGAAGTTGTAGAAGGAAAAATTTGACTCAGTGTAAGAAAAAACTGGTCCTACTGCCATATTCCTGGTTTATCTAGATTTCAGCAAAGCATTTGACAGGGACCTTGCTGCTGTGCTTGATGAGAAAATAGAGATTTGTGGGCCATCCTGGGTTTGTTAGGGTGCTTGCTGTTACAAGTGGAAAGGGAGACACCAGGACACCAGTCCTGGAATTGCTCTTCACTACCTGTGTGACTTTGGACAAATGAATAAACCCCTTTGGGCTTCTGTTCCATCTCCTAGAAAAGGAAGGCTTTGGAGCAGCTGATCTTTGAGGTCCCTTCCCCTTCCCCAGTCTCTGACCCCCGGATCTCAAAGTGAGAGGACTTGATGGGCTATACTCTGAGGGACTTCCCACTTTTAACAGTTTGGGCTTCTCTGTATGTGTGTATTTATTTTTGTTTTCTCTGATTCTCAGACTGTTTCATAGATGTTGGTTATTTCTGGCGACATCCCTGGGAGGTAGGTGAGGAGCAGGTGTTAGTGTTTCAGCTTTACAGATGGACATGAATAGACTGTAGAAACTCTGTTTGTGGGCTTTTTGAAGTTTCCTGGCAATGTGTAGGTGGGAGCCAATAAAACGGTGTGATTTATTTTTTAAGACCATGGTTAGTAGGGTCTGCAGTGCTATGAAGAATTATAGCTTCAGTAGTGGAATGACTTGAGTAGTTTCATTTAGGGATACCCATCCTGTGTATTGTTGAATGGATGGATGAAGTGGGCTAATCGTAATCCCCCTCTGATACAAGCCTGGTCAGAAAGTCTGTGAAACCGATTATGGTAAGCAATCTGGATCCCTTCAGAATCTCAGAGTTATATGTTAGGAACTCAGATGCCATCTGATCCAGTGGGTACTGAGGAGTACCCAGAGCACACATGCACACACGTGTGCATACACACATGCAAACATGCATGCATACACACGTGCACACAAATGCACGCACATGCATATGCATGCATACACACACACACACACACACACTTTATTTTAGAGCTGGAGGACCTGGGCTCAAACATTGACACTCTATTTTTTATTTAAAATGATTTCATCATGACCTCTCTTGGTTTTGAGGGAGTTGGAATAAATGACCTCTGAGGTCTCGTCCGGCTTTAAATTCATGATCCCCTGTATGTCTCCAGTAAATGGTCAACCTGAGCAGATGTCATGCCCTCCGAGGTGGCTCTGATGAGGTCCTCTAGCCACTTGGTGAGCACATTTCTGAATGACACTCCTTTGGCCCCAAATCCCAGAAACTCACCACTTCTGTTCCTTGTTCCTTGGCCAGCAAGTGTCAGATAGTCTTAGTACTCTGAGGAGGCAGGGAAGTTTTGGGAGAGGTAAGATAGAGAGCAAGGGAGGCTGGGTGGCCCTAGGGTGGATAGAGACTGGCCTGGAGCCAGGAAGACTATGTGACCCTGGCCAAGTCCCTTCACCGGTGTGCTTTAGTTTTCTCATCTGTAAAATGAGCTGGAGGAGGAAATGGTAAATTCCTCCAGTATCTCTGCCAAGAAAACCCTCAATGGGGTCATGGAGAGCTGGATACCCCTGAAACCACCAAACAACAGTAACAACAAAAATGTAGAGCCCATGCTTTTTTTTTAAGCTGCATATGGTTCTTTTTGGAAAAAAAATTGATATATTTTGTTTTTATATCACCTTCACTCTTTATTTTGTCCCTCTTCTGTTTCCCATCCAAATAGAACCTTTCCTCATATAAAAAATAGAAGAGATGACAGACAAAAGCAGTTTAGTAAAATGAACCAACCAATTGATCGTGTCTGACAGTTATATACAGTGCTTCCCAGCCAGAGCCCCTCCCCCACTCCCTAAAGAAGGGAGGAGGCAGATTCTCCTGTCTCTTCTTCAGAGCCAGACTTGGCCATTCTGATTACACAACATTTGGCTTTGGTTTTTATTTTGTTCTTTCAGTTTATATTATTTGAACTGTAAATACTGTCTTCCTATTTCTGGTTTCCATCACAAATTTTCCCCTGATTCTCCCTATTCCTTTTCATATCATTCCTGATCCTCTTCTTGGTCAGAGGCAGAGAATCTTAGAGCAGGAAGGGCCCTTCCATCACAGAATGTATGGAGCTGGAAAGTACTCTGAGATCCTTTGTCCCCACCGTTAATTCTACATGTTATATTAGTGTAAAAACCCCCATTTTGGAGATCACAGAATCAAATGGCTTCAAGCTGGAAGAAGCCTTAGAAATAATCCAGTCATTCTCAAAGTGTGATCTAGAACCTTTGGGAGTCCCCAAGACCTTTCAGAAGGTCCAAGAAGTCAAAACTATTTTTGTCATAATATGAATGTTTTCATTTTGCATATGGCAAGCTATAAAACATGTAAACAATAGCTCTTTGGCGAGTCCTCAATAATTACTAAGAATGTAAAGGGGTCCTGAGACCAAAGAGTTTGAGAACCACTGATCTAGTCCAAATGGTGATTTTATAGATGGAGAAACAAGGGCAGGTCACTAACCATACATGAGCCTCACTTTTCTCATATGTAAAGTCATGGGACTGGCCTGGAGAATCTCTGACATTCCTTCCAGTTCCAGGTCTAGGTTTTTATGGTCACTTGATCATATTCATTAGTTACTTATTAATACAATTATTAATCTAGAATAAAACTATGCAGTTAATTAGCAGGCATTTATTAAGTACTTACTGTGTGCCAGACACTGAGCTATATACTGAAGATACAAGGCAAGACAAGACCATGGTCCCTCCACTCAAGAAGCTCCCATTCCAATGGGGAGAGAACATGTGAAGAACAATGTAACTAAAGGATATATTCAGAGTAAAACAAAATGGAGTTTTCAAGGGAAGGAAATGGGGTGAGTGGTAGTGGGGACTGGGAGAAACCTTCCCCAGAATGTGGAATTTGAGTTGAGCCATGAGAGAAGCCAGGGGATCTTTGAGGCAGAGATGAAGGACAGTGTTCCAGGCATGGGGGACAGCCAGAGCAGAAGCTTCCAGCTGGGAGATGGAGGGGTGAATTCAGGCACAGCAAGCTGGGCATCAAAACTGAGTGATAGAATGTGTGTAGGGGACTCAAGTCTAAGGATGTTGGAAAGGTCAGAAGGGACCTGGCTGTGAAGGGCTTTAGAAACCAAAGAAAGGGTTTCATATTTGAGCCAGCAGACTAAGAGAGCCACTGGAGTTTAAGGAAGGGAGTGGTGACCTGGTAGGTCAGAGGTGCCCTGGAAGAAATTCCTCTCCTGTCTCCCAGACCTCCCAGAGCAGGGATGCCCTTCACCATTTCAGGTCAGGCATGTCAGAGGAGTGACAGTCCCAGGTCTGCAGGTGCAGGAAGAGGTTCCTCCAGGCCAGCCTTCCTGGATCCGCAGTAGGGAACTCAGGGGAAGCCAGCTCAGTGCACCTGCCCCAAGTCCCCCATGTCAGGCCAGAGCAGCAGCTGGCATGTTGATAGCCAGCTGGCTCTGTTTCGAGCATCTAGGTCAGATTGGGGCAGGATGTATAGTGCTGTTTGGGATGAGGAGGGCAGGCAGACAGACTGGAGATGTAGCCAATGGAGGATCCCCAGGCAGAAGGGACTGCTGGCCGCCCAGTGGTGTTTCCATCATATTTCTGGGGTGGGGGGAGGGTTGTGTCACACTTACTCAGGAAGGCTAGGCATTCAGAACTTCCAGCAGCCCCTTAGAATTTTAAGGTGATTTCTTGACATTTAGAAGTACAAGCACTGTGCTCATCCCTCTTCCTCCAGAGTTCAGAGTCTGCTCAGGGTCTTTTCACATTAGCATTTTTTAAGATGCCAGAGGTAATGAAATTACAATGGAGCCAAATATCATTTTTCATTGGGAGGTAACAATATTTTGACTTCTCTTTGGCTGAATCTACTCTGCTTTGGAGGCAGCTGAAGGGGGAGGAGCTTGGAATATTTCTCATTCCATCAAGCCACATGTTCTCCTCACTATTCTGAACCCTTGTCAAGATCATTAAGCCTTGCCTTGCAGAGGCAACACTTTGAAATATTTCTGTTATCTTTTCAATTTGTTTCCCTTCCGCTACTTATTTCCCCCATAATTCCTTTCTCTCTTCCTGAAACAGTTCAACTCTAAGTCATTAGAAACTTCTGAATCTTCCACAAGGTATAGACCCTAGAGAAAGGACATAAGGCAACTGATCAACATGAGTTTATTAAGCCCCTACCATGTGCCAGGCACTGTGTGAGGGGTGGGGATTTAAACACAAATAAGAAATAGTCCCTGCAATCAAGAGTCTTGCCTTCTAGTGGGGAAGACAATATATACCAACTGTTTTTAAAGTCTTTTGTGTCATGGACATCTTTGGCAGTCTGATGAAGCTCACCCGTGGACCTCTTCTCAGAATAATGTTTTTAAGTAATCAAATATGCAGAATTACAAAGGAAAATGTATTGAAATGTAGTTATATATTTTTTCAAACTTCACAGATTCTAGATTAAGAACCCCTGATCTATAGCTATGTACAAACCCTATAGAAGATGGTGTTTGAGATAAGTCATAAAGGAAAACAGGATTTCCAAGAGTCGGAGGTGATGAGGAGTGCATTCCAAGCACGAGGAACAGACTATACAAAGGCGAAGAGGTGGGAGATGGAGTCAGATACAAGTGAAGAAAGGCAAGGTCAATATTGTTGCACTGAAAAATGCATGGTGTGGACTCATGGGTGCACTCTATCAGAGAGACAACATGTATATGTATATACATAAATATGTAACAAATATATTTAAAATAGAATAAATACAAGGAAATTTGGAAAAGGAAATGATAACTGAAGGGATCAGGAAGGAAATGATGCCTCAGGTGAACTTTGAAAAAGGTAGATTTTGAAAGGCAATGATGAGGAGGGATGGCATTCCTGTCATGGAGGACAGCCTGGGTAAATACATAAAGATGGGAAATGAAATAGTTTGTGTGGGGATTTTTTTTCCTTGGATCACACATTTTTTAAAAGGTCATTCACAATGTCAAATGACAAATGTCACATTTGAATGTCATCTTGCAAAGCTGACAGGCTTTCCCTCTGAAAATGAAAACAGTGCCAGCTGCAGGTAGTGCCTGGATTTCGTGGAGCACTCTAGGGTATTATTGGGATTTCATTTTAAGAAGATTATTTATGAAAAA
This sequence comes from Gymnobelideus leadbeateri, assembly GCA_011680675.1. NCBI lineage: Eukaryota > Metazoa > Chordata > Mammalia > Diprotodontia > Petauridae > Gymnobelideus > Gymnobelideus leadbeateri. The sequence continues at coordinate 76,660 of WOXC01002130.1, forward strand.
ATTATTGATTCAAGAATGAATATAATTTCATAAGCTTTATGCCACATGCCCCACTGGAAAGGAAACTCTTCTGAATCCCAATGCTTTTTGAACTGTAGTTCAGTAATGTTACAAATCAATCTTGACATCCTTCATCAGGAATTGTTTGGAGAAGGGGTGTTAAAGGACCATCCACCTGATTGGGGATGGGGAAGCCATTGTATGATTTCAAGCCAAAGGGAGCTCAGAGGTCATCTAGTCTGAAGCCCTCTTTTTAGAGATGACCACACTGAAGCCCAGAGGGTTTGGGTCACTTGCTCAAAGCCATAAAAGTAGCCCTATGTCCCCTTTGACTCCATATAGGACGTTTTACATCACAGCAATCATTTCTACAATGAGTTTAAACAGTTGGTTTGGATTCACTTTCATCAGGGACCATTGTTGTGGCCGTTGTCCAAGTGTGGTCGTGATTGGAGGCCAAGGAATAGATGAGGTGAACTCTGGAGTGAGGCCTATGTCAGGTCATTGATAATTTGTGAAGCATGGAGTTTGTCTGGGAAGTGATTCCAAACTGTTCAGATGAAAGTTAGCCTGACATCTTGGAGTTCGGGGGGGGGGGGGGAACGAGGGGGGGGGGAGGCAAGGGGGGGCAGCACCTACTTCTGGGTTTCATCTCCTGTCTCCAGTTATCACCCTGTGCAAAGATAGGAGTTGTGTAGATGGTCTGAACTGAAGATGCTCAAAGATAGTGCAGAGCTCTGGGCCTGGAGTCCAGAGAACTGAGCTTAAATCTGGTCTCAGATACTTGCTGTATGACTCTGGATAAGTCACTTTACCTCTAGATCTCAGCTTTCTCATCTATAAAATGAGGATTATCCAATAATATTAGCACCTACCTTACATGGTTGTTGTAAGGATCAACATGGATAGATTATATCTATTCCTATATATCATTTCACAAACTTTATAGTGCTATATAAATACTACTATTATTATATTTTCATTCTTACTATTAGCCCTAGAACCTTATTCCCTGATAATGACTCCTGTATGGGATGCACACTTCACATTCACATTTGGATATTTACTTTCCAAAGTTAAACTATTTTCAAGTTTAACATTTTTGAAGTTTTTCTTCTTATTTATTAAAAAAAAAGCCTTTCTAGGATGGCTGGAACTAACAAGACCCCAGAAATCACATCTGATGTGAAATTCAGGCATATTCACTTTTAGAAACCAGCAGCAGCTGTTGAGAGTGATCCAGTGGGTAGAGAATTCTGTGGAGTCAGGAAGACTGTGTTCAGTCCCCCTCCCCCACTCTGTATTGGCTTTGGGACTCTTTGTGACCCCTCACCTAACCTTTAGAGTGCCTGGGCTTACTCTAAGCCTGTTAGTTTAGCCTCTTCATTGGTAGAGGGAATTTCCTCACTGGGAGTGCTCAATGCCAATGAAAGGAGAGATCTGGTCCAATTCTTTTTAAAGGGTAACTTGCCTTTGTGCTTCCAGCATCTAAGGAACTTGCAGATGATTGATTATTGTGGCTCTGAGGCTGGTTAGAGTGAACCAGGAGTACAGGTGGCAAGATCTTTTAGTCAAGAATAGAATGAAAAATCTACAGGTAGTTCTTACTTAATTTGGCAAAGTTGCCATAGAAAGTTTCTGTCTGTGAAACTGAGAGCACCAAAAAGCTTTTTCCCCCAGGAAATGATGGGTTTATTTTGTCCAATCAGTACCTGATAGTTGGTTTCCTACAAGCACCAAACAACAATGGGTGTTTGCAGGAGTGAGGAACACCAGAATCCCAATGGTTTCATTGGCTAAGTATGTGTTTGATAGAGGCTAGAGCAAGGAAAAGCCAAGATATGTTCGGCATCCATCCCCCAAGGGACTGAAAAAAACCCAAAAGAAGGCGCCACAACCTGAGGAATTCCCACTTAGTTCTGCGTGGGCAGAGTGGGTCCTAAGCCTGATGGGGAATCTTGAGCCCCTATGCCCCTCCCCACAGCCAGCCTAGGTCATTATGGATTTAAGGTTGTTCTCATTTCTTCTGATGCCCCTCAGCTGCCAGCTCCTGCTGTCTTTACCTATGTCAGCCCCCATGATATTTAACTGGACCACCACTAGGAAACTATTATGAAGGAATGGTTATTCAAATGCATAAATTCAAGTCATATCTATTCACTATTGTATCATTCGATAAATATATACATTCATATACATACATATACACACATATAGTGCCTAGAATGGGGCTTCTTGACCTGGGTTCTGTGGATAAATTTCTGGGACTGTGAATTTGGATGGGAAAGAAGTACATCTTTATTTGATATAATTGGTTTCCTTTGTCATCCTGTCCATTTTATTTTATCCACTTAAAACCCGTCTTCTGAGAAGTGAACCCATTGTTTTGGGCAGATTACTAAGGGACCCACAACCCCCCCCCCAGAGTTTAAGAAGACCTGGCCTAGATTGTGTCAGGGATTCACTGGCTTTTTCATTTCAGTTTAGAGCCAAAGGGGGACCTTAGACGACATCTGCCCAACCCTCTTGTTTTACAGATGAGGAAACTGAGATCCGGAATGATTTAGAGATTCCCTCATTGTAGTAACTGGAACAGCTGGGATTTGAGCACAGATTGTCTGATTCTAGATGAGATCTTCTGCCCCAACCTTCATCCTCTTTTCATTCAATAAATTCAACATTCAACAGCATTTTTAAGTGCATTAAGTGTAGAGCATGGGGTAAGGTGCTGGGGAAGACTGAAGGATATGGAGCTAAGACAACATCCTTACCCTCCTAGGGCTTAGAGTCAGATGGAGGGAGGAGATAACAATGCAGATGATTGGCAGTAAGGACTTCCAAGAGTGTGATGTGAGGGTAGAGGCCAGGAAGATAAGGCATCTCAACTTCTGGATTTTTTAGGAAGCCTAGAAGTAAATAGGTCAGAGCATTGTTGAATAATACATGCCACTTGTTTTCAAAGTTTCAGATCAACCTTTGCTGATCTAAACCAAATTAAACACACAATGAGGGCTCTGCCATTTTTAATTGCTCTGGGCTCTTCTACTCCATTCTCTCTCTCTCTCTCTCTCTCTCTCTCTCTCTCTCTCTCTCTCTCTCTCTCTCTCTCTGTCTCTCTCTGTCTCTGTCTCTCTCCCTCCCTATGGCCCTCCCTTTCTCTTTCCCTCTCCTTCTCCCTCTCTTCTCTTTCCCTTTTTTTTCTCTCTCTCTCTCCAACTCCACAAAGGAATTTCTTTGGCCAAAAAGGCCATCATAATGGTATTTCTAGAGATCCTTGGTGTCTCTAATATAGGGGGAAGAGAAGCCTTCCAGGAGTCAGTGGGCACCAAGCCAACTTTTTCACTGGACTCTTCAATTATTTTATAGCAGGAAAAAATATATTTCTGTGACTGTTCCTGGAAAGTGTGGAATACTTGGTATATGGAAAACACATGCAAATAAAGTCTTTGGATTTCTCCCTCCCTGACTATTAAAATGACTTAAACAGTTTCTCCTAGCAAAGAGTCATTTGACTTGTTTTATAAGGGTATGTTGGTTTGAGGTCATTGTCTCTTTGGACCCAGATCACTGAATCTGGAAATTGTTATTTCCTCTTTTACAACATTGAAATTTTAGATTTCACAGAAGCTGACTTCAAGAATCTATGATTTCCTGATACTGTAGAAAGAACACTGGCTTTAGTTTCAGAGGATCTGTATTCAATATCTGCCTCTGACACTTACTACCTGCGTCATCTTGAGCAAGTCCCTTACTTATCCCTAGGCTTCTGTTTTCTGATCTGTAAAAGGAAGCCTTTGGACTGATTGGGTTCTGAATCCCCTTCCAGCTCAAGACCTCTGACCTTTAGACAAATTACAGTCCTCTTGGAGGGTTCTCCCTCCATTGATAAATTCTCTATGACGATAAGAGTTGCTATGGTTGCCACTTAACCCCAATTGCCTTGACTTTCCCCCTCCAAAAAAAAGAAAGACTTGCTATGGCTGAAAAAGCCATCCTCCTATGTTCATAGCTAGGCTGGTGCTAGCCTTTACAACACCAGTGACCCATAGCCAAGCCTTTCTAGCTTGGTATAGGACAGAGAAGCTCTGTGGCTAGAGCTTGAATTCTATTGTGGAAGTAGACCCCGAAGGCCTAAGTCCAAATCACTCTTCAGTGCTTTCCTAGCTGTGTGACCTTAAGCAAGTCATTTACTTCTCTAGACCTCAGCTGACTTGTCTGTAAATTAAGAAGTTGGACTACATGGCCTCCAGAGCCCTTCCAGCTTAGACCTAGAGTCTCCTCCATGGCCCCATGGACTATTATAGTAGAAACCAGGAAACTGTTTGAAGATGACAGTGAAACCTGGGATAAGTTTGTATTTTAATTATCAGTCTGGATCCAGAATCCCCTGCAGACTCCCTTTGCTTTAGGCCCCATAACTGAAAGCTGGGGGTGGTTTCAGCTTTTGTCATATGCCCCCAGAGGCCTCAGGAGGGTCTTGTGTCATGAAGTTTCAAGCATGGTGGCCAGGTTGTGGTTGTTTGTGGGAATCTGTACCTTCCAGGTATCAGAGGCAGGTAGTGGGTGCTCCATAGGAGTCCATGTGAGCTCTCTGAATTTGGGGGCTATGCTTCAGGACGATTCAAGACCTGAGCAGCCAGCCCTGCAAAGTCTTGGGTATTCACAATCATGAACTCTGGGCCTTTGGAGCAAACCACATATCCTGACTATATGATCTGTTCGTTTCATCCTGCCAGGCTTTGTAAAGGATTTTCTTTTTGCCACACAGGACTCAAATCCTTAGTGTTCCATTTCTTGATAATACGAGGGATTTTTACGTAAAGCCATTGGAGCATCTTGCTTGTGTTTGGGGGGGGTGGGGAAGGATTCCTGTGTGTCTTATGCCAAGCTTACACTGCAGTTTTTCCTCAGGACTTCTGCAGGCCTTGAATAAGGCTGCTACTTCCCCCTCCCATGATGAATATTCAGCAGCTGCCGTCATTGAGGGACTCAGGTGTCAGGAAGAGTAAGGAGATTGAGGCCAGCCCTAACATGAAAGCCCCAATCTCCATATTTAACCACTCAGACCAGGGGATTCCAATCCTGATTTCCCGTCTTGGGGCCGTGGGCTACAGGGAGAGAGCAGTGCTGAGGACCCTCCGATGAATCAGGCATCTGTTCGGCACGCCAACACGATCACATCTTTCTGTATGATGTGTTGTAATAAGCATGTTGGTTTTCCAAAGACAAGGCTTTCTGTAATCTTCTCCCACCAAATGCACTGGGATTGATAATTCAGCATAAAGGACGCACTGTTGGGACCAGCAAAGCATGCATTGTTTCCCACATAATGCACCCAGGGTCTCTCTGTAGCAGAGTGACATTTTATTTAAAACAAAATTATTGAATTTTTCTGGTTACCATCAGCAGTTAACCTAAAGTCGGAACTGCTCCATTCTTTTAGAGGTTAAATGATTCTCCAAGCAGCCCTGGCAGGGCTGGATAAATTGCAGCCCTGTCCTTTTTTCGAGGGTTTCTAAAATAGATTTTCAGAATTGGTGCTGGCTGGTGTCTGCTGCCTGTGTGGTGACTCTGGATTTTTTCTCCTACGGGGGAGCATCCTTTGCTGTGTTCCCCCTTCCGTGAAAAGACTTAGGCACTTCCAGCTGGTGGCAGGGGATACAGCCACAATACAGCAGCCTTCTCTGTCCCAGCTGTCTTTTTCATTACGTTAAATGCATTACTATGGCTGCACCCTTTTGCAAAGACTCAGGTAAAGGAAGGTGTAGGAGGAAGCCGGGGAGCAGGCATTTTTCTTCCTAAGCCTAAGCTCTGGACAGCATCTCTGTATTTTCACTGTCTTCCTGCTTCTAGCCAAAAGGACTCTTGTCAGTGATTGGAATGTTTCTGTGAAGCTGATTAAAGGTGCCCGAGGAGATCACCTTTTTTTTTCCTACAAGGAAGCTCTGTTTTAAAAGATTTTTTTAAATGCATTATGGCTCATGCAGCGTCTCAATTAAAGAAAAACAGGGATTTAGAAATCAATGCTGAAGAGGAGACTGAGAAAAAAAGGAAACATCGAAAACGGTCCCGAGATCGGAAGAAAAAGGTATCTTTGCATGGACCAGGGCAAAGAATCTTGCCTGGAGATTCCTTTGTTTTGTGTCCAGCAGAAGCATGTTGGGCTGTCTTTAGACAGAGGGTAAATTCTGGGGGAAACAACTGGGACCAGCTGATAAGAGGAGGTGGTGGCCCCAGCCATGGGGTTTGTAAAGAAATAGGATTCTTTTTCTGACGGGTGGATGGTTGCAGGGATGATGCAGAAACTGTGTGTTCATTTCACATAGGAATTGTCAGGTTTCCATGACACACACACACACACACACACACACACACACAAGGGAATTCAAAGTAGTTTCTCAATAATGATTTCAAGGTTAAATGTACAATATTGACTTGGGATCTGAAGGAAAGAATATAAAGTTAGCCTTGTTACTTCTTAAAGGTCTTTCTCATGGAAGATCTGTCTTAATTCAGGAACTGTGTCACATGTGAGATTTTTTTCCTCCAAACAAATCTGTGACCTTATAGGCACAGCAGAAAAGTCACTTCCTGATTTGTGGTTGTTTTAGTTTTATTTTTTTTTCCTCCTTTGATCTGATTTCTGAAAGGTGTATCAGGTTGAAAGACACTGCAGCAGAGTATGGGAGAATTAACTTTCTTTTTGTCAGCTCCATCTCAGGATCACAGATGCTGAGCTTTCTCTCCTGGGTGATTATCCTGAATGCAGAAATTTCTCTAGCACATGGGGACCTGCAGCCTGCAGCACACGGGCTGTTTGCAGGCTCAGGCCAGCCACTGATGGTATCTCTATAGTTTTGTTTTGTTTTCCCATATTTGGAGGAAGAGGGTAGGGGCATATTCTAGGTCAGTGGTGTTATATTACAGTTGAAAAGTCCTTGTTGAGTGTCTGGTGGCTGTGCCCTTAACTCGGACACCTGAGTACCAATCTGGAAGATGGGGCCCTAGAGTACTGTCTTCATCTTCTGTGACAATTAATAGAATTTGACCAAAAGTACATGATCTGAATACAGATGTCAGGTCGTAAAGCATTTTTATGTGTCTTTGTGAGAATCCCCAAGGGATGGATCATCTTAATTTGCTTTGAGCAGTGATGCGCGATGCTTTCTAAATGACATGTAGATTCCTTTCAGCATATGTGCATCTTTTTCACTAGGTTGCTGTCAACATTTTCCTGCCTTTTTCGTTTGGTTTCTCTGTGATGCTGGGAGCATATTCCATACAGGCATAGGCGCTGAGCCCTTTTGTTAACATGGCATGCTTTAGGAGGAGGTATTGGAGGACTTAGAGTTGGTCTGCTGCAGGATGTTAAATATAGATTATTTCTCCTTTAAATGTATGTGCAAATAAAACTTTTTGAGTATATTCTTGGCAAAAGTTCAAGCTCAGATTAAAATATTCCTTGCTGAGCAGGTTTCAGGGCCTTCTACAGCAGAGCTTATGAAATTACCATAGTCTCTTGTGTCTAGTTCTAATTTTGTCGTGTTATGTTGGGATGTGGCTATGTCGCTATCGACCTGCCCTCCCCCCTCCCTGTAAGCAATCAGATCACCCAGAGTTCTTTGATTTATCAGATGGTTGCTTAAAGCTACAGTGTGATCACTGACACCCACAGGTTAAATAAGACTTGTTGGCCAAGCCAGGCTTACAATGTAGCTATCTTTCACAGTCTATTGTGTCCCTGCTGCTGGGGTGTGCTTGTGTGCCTGTGACCCTGGGGATCATTGGAAGTCCAACAGGGAAGAGTTGAGGCAAGAGAACTTCCTAGATTGGGGTATCAAAAACATTTGCTCTAAGGATCAAAATGCTTTGTTGCTGATAGAACAGAGAACTCTCCAATGGAAATCTCTTAGCAGCCAGGACAGAGAAAAATAACCACTGAGTGATCTGAATTTTGCTTCTGGGTTTTCCCCCCAATATTTTTTTTCTGGAATTTGTAATAGGCCAGAAAAGTAGCACATGGCCCATACCTGCAGTGCTTGTCATTACTCACAATAAGAATGTTCCTGCATTTACAATCTCATCTTGAATACAACAGAATGTGTGTGTGTGTGTGTGTGTGTGTGTGTGTGTGTGTTTTTAAAAGGGTTTTTGGTGGGACATATGATTAAAAGAAAATGATTCTAAAACTGCAGACTAATAATTCTCTGTAGTCCTATAGAATGGACAATATCCCATTCATTTTCAAGGGCAGAGATTTCAGATTTCCTTTTTGCGGTGAACTGGTATTTATTTCCCCCTAGCATTTAAAATAATAACAGTGTAAATGTATATGGCATTTTAAAGTTCACAGAGTTTTGCACTCATTATCTCCTTTACTAAGACCTTTCCAGAGTTCTGGGCGACTCTGTTTAGTATTTGGAGGATTAAAATAATGCTTTCACTTGCCTCTTTGCGGCAAGTGAGGGCTGCTGGTTTCTATTGTGTGTGCTAGGACACTCACAAGGGCTATTGTCTATGAGCAGGGATGATCACAGGAAACCAACCTAAGTTTTGGTGCAGAGGCCTGGAACAGCAGAAGTAAAGGAGACCTCCCTGATCTTCTTTGACATGGTGAGAGGGTCAGGATCCCTGCAGCAATCAAGTGAGAGATCAGGCCTTACCAAGCCCAGGCTGCTCACAAGCCCAGGCTCTCTAATGCTCTGCCACCTAGCCAGGGGATATTAGTAATTAATCATAATAAACATGCTGGCTTTGTGTTGGTTTGACATTCAACTGAAATGGCTTCTATGAAGGACCCAGTGAGCAGTGTGTGTGGTCTCTTCCAAACATGGATCGTGATGAGGCGAAATGATTGCCTGAAAACTTTTAGGAGTTTGAATCAGCTGAATTCTAATAATGGCTTATCTTGTTCTTGGCACATCTCACTCAAAGAATGCCCAACAAAAAGACAAATTTTTACCATCTGACGGAAATAAGTGAATATTAATGGAATTTTTTTAGATTTCATTCTTTGATTACTAATTTCTCTCAAAACATGAAGCCAACAAGCATTTATTAAGCACCTATTATATACTGAGTATTAAATTATCTCTTATTTACAACAGGATTTGCTTATATAGTTTTAATATAGTAGCTAGTATTTAAATGACACTTTAAAGTTTACAAAGTGGTTTTTAAATATCATCTCATTTAATCCTTACAATAACCCTAGGAGGTAGGTGCCATTATTATCCCATTTTTCTGGTAAGGAAACTGACACAGAGGTCAAGTGACTTGCCCAGGTCACACAGTTAGCATGTGTCTGAGGGCAGATTTGAACTTCCTGAATCTTCCTGACTCAAGGTCCAGCACTCAGTTGTTTTTCAATTGTGTTTGACTCTTGGTGACCCCATTTGGGGTTTTCTTGGCAAAGATACTAGAGTAGTCTTCCCTTTTCTTCTCCAGCTCATTTTATAGATGAGGAAACTGAGGCAAACAGGGTGAAGTGACTTGTCCAGGGTCACACAGTAAGTGTGGCAATTTTGAACTCAAGTCTTCCTGATTCCAGGCTCAGTGCTCTCTCCATTGTGATTGCTTCTTTATTGTGTTCTATCCCTCAACCAAGTTTTCTAGAAGAAACGTGTAGGTTTCTTTCCCTTTATGTTACCTTGTTTTGGGTGTCAGGAAGAACTATCTCTTGCAAAAGCAGTGAGAATACTCCTCTGTTCTAAGAAAAGGAGAATGTTCAAGGAGTGGTCATCCCTGTCGATGCTGTCCTCTCCAGGGGGCAAGGAACTGGCTTTGTGCATCTTTGGATCCATCATGCCTAGCCCAGCCTGGGCCTCCTGCCTAGGTCACACTCAACAGCCAAGCCTTCAGAGTCTCTACAAGGAGGCAATTCTGTTAACTTCTGGCACCAGGGGTTGCCTTGTTAAACATAGTGGCCATTGGCACACTTTTCCCTCATGATTTGTAATCTCACCTTTTTTTAGCTAAAAAATACTTTTTTGAAAGAAGGAAGGAAATTATGTACCATGTTAGGGTCATCACAACCTTTAAAGGAATGGATATAAATATTAGCACAGTCTTTTTCACAGAATGAATGTGGTTTGGGGCTTTGGCACACTTGGGTAATACACCAAAAATGAACCCAGTGTGTCACTGTGAGGGCTGTGAAGGTTGCCCAAAGAGTCCCTTCTCTTCAGGAGCCCTCTGCAAGAAGCAGAGCCCTTCAGAGACTTAGAATCCTAGATTTTCAGAGATTCCATGGTCTTGAAAAACATATTAATTTTGTGTATTCTATTCATAATCTCTAGTAAAATAGAATGTAAGCTTCCTAGGGGCAGGGATGTAGCTATCACAAAGATTTGTTCTTATTGATTATATGTTTGTCTAAACACAGGATTGTGAAATACACCTACAAGCAGCCTGTTACAGCCCAGGGTTTGTCGTGCCCTCATTTTATTGACAAGTTAACAGAGCAGAGGAGAGATGATGTGATTTGTCTCACATCACATAGCTAGTCAGTGGCATTTGGTGCAGTGGTATATAGTAAGCACTTAATAAATGTTCACTCCCTCCCTTCCTCCTTTCCCTCTTTCTCTCTTTCTTTCCTCCCTCCCCCTTCCTTCCTTCCTCTCTTCCTCCCTCCCTCCCTTCTTTCCTTCCTTCCTCCTTTCCTCTCTTTCTCTCTTCCCTCTTTCTCTTCTTTCCTCCTTCCTTCCCTCCTTCATTCCTTCCCTCCTTCCTTTTCCTTTTTCCCTCCCTTCCTTTTGTTCCTTTAAACTAGAATCTATATCTTCTGATCCCTATTCCCTCCCCGCTTCCCCAACACAAATCTACCTCTTTATATTTGTTTTTTACTAAACTTGTGATTTCATTGATGTCATGAATTCCTAGTGTGAAAATCTCCTCCACCATTGCAAATCTTCAACTTCTCTATAACTTATAGTCTTAGAGAGATACTTGAGATGCTGAGAGGTTAAATGATTTTCCTAGGGACACATAGCTAGTATCTGATAGGGGCAGGACTTGAACCCAGGTCTTCATAATGCCAAGGTTGTCTCTCTCCAAAGGGACAAAGCAACCCTTTCTGAAATTTTCCCTCTTGGACCAAGAAGAGAAATTGACCTCCTGACCTCTGTATAAGAAGGCTGATACTGATATGTCAGAATGTCAGGGTGTTTTCCCATTCCCTCCCCCCCAGTGGTACCCTTGGGATCTCAGCAGCACCAGATTGGCTAGCACTGTGTCATTGAGGAAGTGTCCATGAGTAAGCATTTTACTGAAGGTCACTCAACTAGTAAAAAGTAGGAGAGCCAGCCAATTGACTGAGCTCTTTTGGATGGTAAGTCAGGGGCAGGCCTTTCTGTACCATGCCAATTCCAAATAAGTTTTGATTAATCAGTCAACAAGGATTTAAGTGGCTACCACAAAGTAAAAAAAATGAAACAGTCTCTGCCCTCCAGGAAAAGACAAGTATGTGTATAAAGTAGAATAAATAGAAGTAAACATGAAGCTGTTAGGAAAAGTGGATCGGAGGATCACAGAAGGCTTCCTGTCAGATGAGAATTACTTAGCCTGGCTTAAGCTTTGGGCCAAAGACCACCTGAGTGTTTCATGGTTCCATTCCTGGGGTCTGTGAACTCGGATGAACAAAAATGACATGTAGTCTCACTAACTTTTGGTTTCCTTTGAAATCTTCGGGGTTTGGGGTTTGGTTTTTTTTTGCATTTTAAAACACGGGTCTGAGCAGGGTTCAGCAGACTGCCAGAGGGGCCCATGACCCCAAAAGTCTTAAAACCTCTGCTTATTATAAAGATGCTCTTTAAACTTTGTCTGGAAGGAAATGAAGGTGAGATGAAGAGAATTCTGGGTGCCATGGATGAATAGCCATAGATAGGAATGCAGGAAATGGTGTGTATGAGGTACAGAGAAAGCCAGTTTGGTCATGCAGGGGAAGGAGTAATTTGTAATGAGGCTGGGAGGATAGTCACCGAGTGCTTAACTATCATATAATACTAAGTTAGCATTATATAGAACTTTGTGGTGTATAAAACCCCTTCCATACATTACCCCGTCTGGTACAGTGAGACTTCTTGATGTGGAGGAGACCAAAGGGACGTTAGCTCTGCTTTCTACCCTCCAGAAGCTTTTCATCTAGCTGGGAGAAAGAGACTAAAGTATGCCAGGCTATTGCACACAGACACCATGGTATGAGCTGTGGATGCCACAGGAGGCCAGTGCAGGCGTTGGTAGTGAGGAAGGCTTCTGGAGGAGGCAGGACAGGATGGAATTTACTCCAGGTAGAGAAATAGTAGCAAAAGGCCAGGGCCATGGACCCCCAAGCCTGTATTAGTACCTGCTATGGGATAGGCTCTGTACTAGGTATTGGTGATGGAGAGACAAGGAAATAGTCATTGCCTTCAAGGAACCTGCATTCTCAAGGGAGAAACAATGTGTACAAGATGTACAACATGTATTCGGAGTGAATACAAAATTTTATGAAAGGAGGCATTAAGAGATGGAAGAAATCAGGAAAAGTCTCATGGAGGAGGCAGTGCATGGGCTGAGTTTGGAAGGTAAATGGAGATTCTAAAGAGTAGAAGGAAACAGTGTGTTCCAGGAATGGGGGATAGCAAAACCATGGAGGTGGGAGATGGGAGGTGGAATTTCTTGTGTCAGCAAGGGCAAGAAGGTCATTCTGCCTAGACTGTGGGATAGGAAAAGAAGAGGGTGTAACGAGCCTGGAAAGGAATCAGTCAGCCATGTTCTCTACAGGGAATAGTGTTGAGATCTGTCTGAAGGGAAGGGTTCATGTTGGTGAATAATTAAAGAAAGTCAGATTGGAGGAGGGGGATTCAGATGAGCGAGGGTCTTGACAATCATGTGGGGAGAGTTTGGACTTGACTTTGGAGGGAGTATAAGTTTGTAGCATCTTGTAACATGGGGTGTCGGAGAGCTGGTAGCAATGTCTGGTTCTTCATGAATGTATTGAACCTTTGTCTGACTCTCAGTCATTGCTGTGACCAGAGAGACTGAAAAAGTAAGTGACTCTGCCCCATTAGCATTCAGGAAGCCAGATTTTGGAGCAGCAGGAAGTGGCACTTTCAGGTCGCTGTTGAGAAACTCAGAGAGGCATGTGGACAAGCTTTGGAAAATTGCGCTTGACTTTGTCTGACTCTTCCATTTCTGCAGATCCAATACAGGTCTCAGTGTTCACAGGAACAATGAAAGACCTTTTCCATAACAGCTTAAGCCATCATCAATCAATCAGTCAGCAAGTATTTATTTGGTGCCTACTGTGTTTCAGACACTGTCCCAGGTCCTGGGAATACAAAGATGAAACTGAAATAATTCCTGTCTGAAATTGTTCCTTATATTCTATCAAAGGGGCAGCTAGGTGGTGAAGTAGATGGAGCACTGGGTCTGGAGTCAAGAAGACCTGAATTCAAATCTGACCCACATACTTAATAGCTATATGACCCTGGGCAAGTCACTTAACTCTGTTTGCCTCAGTTTCCTCATCAATAAAATGAGCTAGTGACTTTTTTTCCACTTTTTGGAGGACAGGAAGTAAGTCCCTTGAGGGCAGGAACTATTACATTTGAGCACATTTGATTATAGAAGCATTTTTCAAATAAATGAGAAGGAAGAAAAATAGTCACTAGCACTGTGGGACCTGGCTCTTGCGGCTTAATGTCCCCTGTTTTCACAGCCCTGAGTGGACCTGATCTTGCCCCATCTTGGAAGCTGAGCAGAGGAAGCCCTGGCCAGTGCCTGACTGGGAGATCCTCTGACTTTGAGAGGCAGAGAGGAATTTGAGAGAAATAAATTTTGGGTTTTTGAAGTTATAGGTTCGTTGTTCAGAAGCCATATGACCTTGTCCAGTTCACCTGAACTCTCTGAGACTCGTTTTCCTCATCTATAAAATGAGGGAATTAGACGAAAATGGTCTCCAAGACCCCTTATGGCTCAAAACCTATACTGTGATTTAAGAATGGGAAAATGTCTGAGAAGAGATGATTTGTCAGCTGATTTCTTTCCAAGGTGCCCTATGCTGTTTATTAAATGGTTGTGTATCGTGGTATCTGGCTGTTTTTTCTAAGAATGATTTCAAGTCATTTTTTAATGGACACCTTCTCATTTGGCTTCGGCCAGCATTGGTGTAGCAGCACAACTAGGATCAGCCCAGCTTAGGAGCCATTTGCTTTTCTTTGTCCTGGTGCTTTATAAATGCCTGTTAATGGACTAACCAATTGACACTATTTCAGATGCTCCTGTTTAATCCCAGTACCCTTATGGAGCTTTTGAAGAAGTAGGTCTGTGTTCTGTTTTATGGATCTCTTTTTTCTTTAGAACATGAATTCACATTCCCAAACAACAAACATGAGGGGAAATTTATGACTTTAAATTGTATCAGAAATGGATTTAATGGTGCTTTATGGTAATGACTTCTGTATTCTGTAAGAGAGATATAGTCCTGTGAGTTTTTCAGGGCCTCTGGGTTCTGGGTGCTGAGAATGTGCTTTCTGATAAGTCTTTGTTTTCTGTGAGATTCTTTTCCAAGATATTCCTTGAATCCTCCATAGGGGGGATCCTTCCATAGTGCTGGAGACCTAAGTCTGGTTTCATCAGGATGGCTGGTAGGCTGTAGGCTTTATAGGGTAGAAAGGACCAGAATCATAATAAGGAAGAACTTGGCTCAAATCTTGACCTTGTTACTTATTACCTTGGTGGACCACAGGGTCATCTCTTACATTCTTTATAATATAGGCAACCTTCTAAGATAGAGATTTGAATGTGTTGTTATTTGCCTAGGTGGAAAGTGCTTTCACACTGACAAAATCAGAGAACCTTTCCATGGGATGGTCACAACTAGTGTGGGCATGGATTGTCTCCATCTGTCATCTCCACTCTTGATGCCTCGTAATCTCATCTCCTTTGCTGGTCACATATGTCCTTGATCACAAATTTTATGCTGCTTCTCATGAGAAATAGTCTCCAAAGTTCAGGTATAATGAAATGATATCTTAAAAGCATCAGAGGAGACCATACCTCCATGGAAACCTGTGATGAATTTTTTGGAAAGTAGAAGAATTTTTTTTGTAAATAAATATGTATCTCTTTTTAAAATTAAAAAATGTTTATATATTAGATACATGTAGAGCAGAGGAAACTAGTATTTAATTTAGCTGTTGTAGGAAGGCAGTAATTAGAAAAAAGTAGCAATATCATGGCTTTATACGTTGACTGGTGTATAAATCAAAACAGGGAAGAAATAAGGTTGAAAATACTACTTTGCCAATCTCATGCATTTGAATTTTAGAATAGAGATATTTACAAATAGATCTGTAAGAAGAGTTTGGTCCAGATTTAATAAAAACTTGTACAGCAGTAGTTTCAAAAGCAGAGCTCTGGGTTCAAACATCTATTCTGGAATTTTTCCCAACATGCCAGGTTTCTTTAGGATAGTTTGAACCATTCACTCAAGATTCTATTGTCATGGCCTCATGGCAGCTAGGTGGCACAGTGGATAGAGCTCTGGCCTGGGAGTCAGGAAGACCTGAGTTCAAATTTGTCCTTACTAGCTGTGTGATCCTGGGCAAGTCACTTAACTCTGTCTGCTTCAGTGTCTTCAAGTGTAAAATAGAGATAATATAAGCATCTACCTGGCAGGGTTGTTGTGAGAATCAAATGTGATCATATTTATAAAGAGCTTAGCCAGTGCCTGGCACATAGTAGGTGTCACAGAAATGCTTCTTCCCTTCCCTCTAGGTGCTGCCGTTAAGTGAGTTAGGGTGCTGTCTCACAGGTTAAACATGGCAGCTCCTTTAGAATCCCACTCACACTCTATTCCTTGTGGACAAGATAAAAGATAGAGCAACAGAGCTGTACGGTGATAGGGCGGGACAGATGACTGTCCCCAGTGGCAGTTGATTAATGAATTGATGTCAGCCTGAAATGTCATCCCTGGCGGTGTGCTACAGAGATCTGCCCTATACTCGTTCTGGCTTAAAATTTTAACAGTCTCCTTGATGAAGAATGACTTCACATTAATAGCAATTTTGTATGTAACACAAAGCTGGAGCGGGCTCAAAAGGAATCAAGGGCCCATTCCAGCAAGATGAAATGCCATTGGGAGAAAGATCAAGCCTTCCATTTAGCTTGAAATGGTGCATGTGGAAGGGTAGGATTCAATCAGCTAACACGTATAATTGTGATAACATGGACAATGGCAATAACTGATGCTTCTACATTATTTTGTAAGTTCAGAAGGCTTTCGCACACTCCTTTGGATAGGGTCCAACTCATTTGTCAAGACTAGAAGAATCGGTGCCTCTTTTCCTTTCTCCCTCCCCCCTCTCACTCTTTCCCCTTGTCCTCTTCTCCCTCTCCCCCTCTCCCCTTTTCCCCTTCTTTCTCTCTCATCTTCGCTCTCCTCCCCTCCCCTCCTTTCCTCCTTACTGTGTGTCCTGGGCTGGACTTTAGAGACAGAGACAGAAGTGAGGGTCTTGGCCTCAAAAAATTTACATCCTAAGGAGGGGGTGAGGAATTGCATATACATATCTCAGTATGGGCACAATATGTCCAAAATGAATACAAGGTAGCTTTGGAAGAGGGCATCAGGAAAGCCTTGCTGGGTTTGAAATGATTTGGCCTTGAAGTTGATTCCAAGCTGAATGGGCTCTGTCTGTGGGCCCCAGTTGCCAGAACAGTTCATTTGATCCCAGGCTACATTAATAGAAGCAGAGTATCCAGACCAGGGGCAGTAATGCCCCTGCGATGCTCCATGCCAGGGAGCCCACTTCTGGAGTATTGTGTTTAGCTTGGGGTGTCATGTTTTAGGAGGGATATTATACAACTGGATTGTGGCCAGAGGGGAGCAGCCAGAATGGGGAGGGAACCTGAAACCATGCTCTGTGAGGATCAGTTGTAACACCTGGGCATGTTTCACTTGAACAAGAGAAAACATGGGAGGCACTGGATAGTGGTTTTCCAAAATTCTCAGGGCTGATTGTGGAAGGAGGATTGGGGTTATTGTCTGCTGGATAAAAAGAGCCAGTGGGAGCTGGAGGAGGGCAACCTTTAGCTTGATGAGATAATGTCGATGATAGCTGACATTACAGAGCTTTAAGGTTTACAAAGCACTTTCCATACATTAGCTCACTTGATTCTCACAAAAAGCCTGGAGGTGGGTGCTATTTTTAGCCTCAATTTTCAGATGATGAAACTGAGGCAGACAGAGGCTGGGCTGACCCTCTTGGGTTCACACAGAGAGTGTCTAAGGTAGAATCTGAAATCATGTTAACTCCAAGTCCAGGGGTCCATTCACTGCGCCATTAAAGGGGCCTAAAATGTGTGAACTATCTTACAATTAGAGCTGTTTAATAATGGAATGAGAGGCAGAGTGGAAAGAGAGGGTTGGCATCTGAAAAACTTTGGGTTTAAGTCCATGCTTGCACATTGGAAGAACTCAGTAATATTTATTGAATAAAGTGGTGTTAGGGGGTCACAACTACCACCAAAGGAGTGTGTGTATTCTGGAGCTCAGGAAGTGGGATGGCCACTTGGACAATCCTTTCTAGAGCCTCTTGTGTAAATTAGGATGTTTGTTCATAAACACCATGAATCATTTCTTTCCACTTGCCTCCTTTCCCTCCATAGGGTCCTAATGACCCTATACCAAGGGTAGGGAACATGTGGCCTTCTTGGTCCTCTGGTGTGACTTTTTGACTGAGTCCAAGTTTTACAGAACAAATCCTTTTATTAAGGGGCCTCGCAGCTTCCCCACCCCTGTGACCTACACCATTCAGTTCCACAAGCTAGATGCTGGAAGAAAGACAAAAGCAAGTAAATCATGGACTCTGCCCTCGAGGAGTTTATAATCCAGGGGGTGGGGAAAGGGCATTAAGTGTAAAGAAAGATGCTGAGAGTGTTCAAAGGCCAGGATAAATAGTAATAGACCTGTTTTGAAGGCATAGACATTTTAGGAAGTCTGAATATAGACCAGGAGATCTTTTAAACATCAGAAAGTAGATTTCTGTTTAGGTAATAACAATCATTATTATAACAACAAATAACATTTATATAACAATTTAAAGCTCACAAAGCACTACGTATAGTATCTCATTTGGTCTTCACAATGACTTTATGAGGTCAGTGCTATTAGTATCTCTAATTTACTGATAGGGAAACTGAGACCAAGTGGTGGAGTAAATTCCCCAGGGTCACATAACTAAGCTAGCAAGCATTTGAGGCAGTATTCAAAAGGGTCTTCCTAATTTCAGGATCAGTGCTCTATCCACTAAGTCACCTAGCTGCCCCATTAATTGGCCCAGAAGACTTGGGAGGCACCTCTCAGTTCTGAGCTTCTGTGACTTTGGGAATGAAAGAGCATTTAACAGCAAATGAATGGACAAATTCCCGTATTGTAACAAGAGGGAAGCAGCCTGCTACTCAGTACAAATTCAAGTATCATATGTTTGCAGATAAATATATATCTGTGTGTATATGAACACACAAAGATACATATACATATATACACACATATAGGAATATGCGTATAGAAATCTACATATATGTAGACAGAAATATACACACGTGTATATTTCTATCATTCACAAAAGAGGTAATAAATAGTAAGTTGTAAAAATTTTCTTTAGGAAGTTATAAACCCTGGCAATACACACACGGAGATGTGTGCATGCATGTATTCATACATGCATAGTATATGTGTATACAACATACATGTATGTAGAAAACCGTGTTATATGTATACATATGTTGAGGCATAAACTCATGTGTATGCATACATTTATATATAAACATATATTTATAGTTTTACATACTTTATATATACATCTATGATGTGTATATACATATAAATATGTATTCATATATGTTGAAGCATACATATATGTGCATTGTATCTCTCTAGATATATTTATAGTTTTTACATAAACTATATATGTGTGCGTATTTGACATATACATGTATATATAAAAACTACATGTGTATGTACACATATATTCTTTTGAGGCACACATATATGTGTACATATATATCTCCCTGAACTATATTTATAGTTTTTGCATTCTTTGGCATTTTATTTCCAGGGTGTATAACTTAACTATGGTAAATCGACATTCATACAACTTGCCACTATTTATTACTTCTTTTTAAAGAGTAGCAAGAGAATGGATGGTAGAAAAAACATTTATTAAGTGCTTACTATGTGCCAGGCATGGGGTTAGACCCTGGGAATACAAATATTTACAGCCCTCCAGGAGGTTTTACACCAGTTGGATGCTACTGTTTTCCCTGTCTTGGTGATTTGCCGAAGGTCATACAGAAAATAAGCAAACCATGACTAAGATCCAAATACTTCAAATAATTGAGAGTTAACACCAATGACTAGAATTTATCAGTCTAACATCATGTAGGCCATATACCAATTTTCAGTGAATTAAGGGGCATTCATTGCCACTATCCTCTCCTTAGAGTTTATTTTTTAAATAAACTTTAATGATAGCTTTGGTTTTTATATTGCTAGATCCTTTCCTCTCCTTCCCCCTCCCTATTTCCAAAGAGCTCTCTCCTATAAACAAAGACTTTCTTAAAAAGAATGAAATATGTATGGACAGGATGAATTTTCATTAAAACCAACAAACACATAAAAATATTTGATGTTGTATCCAGTATACCACATCGGTAGACCCCAGCCTCTCTGTAAACAAGTTGGGTGGGTGTAGGGGCAGAGGAGAGTTGTTTTCTCTTCTGTCTTCTTTGGGATCAGGCTTCATTTTTCTCATTTTGTGACAGTAGTCAATCAGGCAACAAATTGTTTGAATTATTGTGTGATGTTCTTTCCATTTGTGTTGCTGTAGTCATACGTATGGTTTTCCATGGTTTTGCTTACTTTAATTTGTATCAGTTCAAGAAATCCTTCCATGTTTCTCTGTACAGTTTACAAGGAGAAACAACATGGATATAAAATATATATAAAGCATATGGTATGTGGCAGGGGAGAGAATGGAGGGTGCTATGATAGTCTGCAGGAGGGATGGATTGCTTTTGGTGTTGGCCATTTGGAAAGTCTTCATGGGGGCGGCTAGGTGGTGCAGTGAGTAAAAGCGCCAGCCCCTGAGTCGGGAAGACCTGGGATCAGTTCCGGCCTCAGAAAATGAGCACCCACACATAAAAATGACTAGCCGTGTAACTTTGAGCAAGTTACTTAACCCCAATTGCTTTAAAAAAAAGTTTTCATGGATTGGATGCCATTTGAGCTGAGCTTTCTATAAATGTTTGTTCAGTTGGATTAAATTTAACTTGTTTACTCATCTGTAAAACTAGAGTCATGATACTTAGCCTACCTGTCTTGTGGGCTTCCTGTGAAAATAGTATTTTGTAAATCTTAAAGTGCTATACTGTAAGTATGAGAAGGTTTATGGCCAAAATCATTCATGTCTCCTTTGGTGCTTAGCAGAAGCTCAGTGAATGTGTTTAATTGTTTGATCAAATTGTTGGTTATCTCTTTGACTTAAATGAGGAATATAAGAAAGAAAAAGGAAAACATTGGAGGGAGGTTTTAGATGGTAGGATTCTTTTAAGTCATGATTCCTTACAAAACAGTGACACGAAGGGCAGCTGTACTGAGCCCTACCAGTTAATTAAAAAAAAAAGCAAACCCCCTGCATTTCCTTCAAATACACCATCAATGTACTGCAGTACAACAAAAGTAAAACTTTTAATGGAGTCAGGAAAGCTGAGTTCAAAACTTTACTCTTCTACTTGCTACCTACATGACTTTGGACAAATCTCCTCTGAGTCTCCATCGTTTCCTGTTGTTCAGTCATTTCCAACTCTTTGTGACCTCATTTGAGGTTTTCTTGGGAGAGGTCCTGAAGTGCTTTGTCATTTCCATTTTGGATAATTTTACAGATGAGGAAACTGAGGCAAACAGGATGAAGTGATTGCCCGGGGTCACACAGCTAGTACCTGAGGCCAGATTTGAATTCAGGAAAAGGAGTCTTCCTGACTCCAGTCCTGGCACTGTAGGCCCTATGGCAGTACCTAGCTGTCCTGCATTCCATCCCTCAAAGAAAAAGGTTGGCCAAGGTGCCATGCAAAGTCTCCTCCAGTTCTTATTCTAGGGTGCTGTGATCCTCAGAGTTAAGCCAGGATGGATCATTCTGAAAGAGTCTATCAGATTGAGGATAGATAGCAAAATAATTTTACACTGACCACTTTGCTAGTGAAAATAAACATTGGGGGCTGGTGGGTCACTTTGAAATATTTGATGCAGTTTCTAATCACTCCATTGTAGCCTGGGTCCCATATTTCATGAGAAAATGAAGCTAAGGACCAGTCTACTACCTAGCCAATTGTCACAAAATGGGTTGTGTCTGTTAGAAATGATAGTACAGTTTGGAGGATGGGAAGAGACAGAGTTTAGATTTTTTTTTCCAACGTCAGCAATAACTTCATCTGGTCACATAGAGGGCAGCTCAAATTTCATGGTTTTGCCAGGGAAACAGGATTTCACCAATATGAAGGCCCAATTGCTCTGGTTAATAGGATATAAAATATTCTTTGAGCATTTAAGAAATGTAAAATATTTTTCTTGGCAATTAATACAATAAGTAAAAAGTCCCCCCTCCCCAAATTTAACCCAACTGAACTGTTTTTAGGATTTAGTCAAAACAAGTCACTACATAATTTAAGTCAATTTGCAAAGCAAGTGTGTCTGCTATGTGCCTAACACTGTGGTGGCACTGGAAATACAGAGGGGAAAAAAATGAAACATCCCCTGCCCTCAGGAAGCTTATACTCTAGTAGCATGAGGAACCATGCATACATAGATGAGTAAATTGTATTTCCCCAACATTTGCCTGGGACATAGTAGGCATGCATAATGCTTATTGAATTGAATTGAATGATTCAATGACTTAGTTTGGGGATATACAAAAAAACAATTTGTGCTTATTGATTGATCATAATAATAGGCTGTGGGTAATCCTGTCTAGATCAATTGCAGAATCAGCTTCCCTTTGGAAAGGATTTTGTCATAGATTATGGATAGACATGACTGTTGTGTACCAGGTATTTACTGAAAATGCATGTTTCTGTCATTCAGGAAGGTGTTGTTGTGGAGTTGTTTCAGTTGTGTCTGATTATTTGTAGCCCCATTTGGGGTTTTCTTGGAAGAGATACTAGGGCAATTTGCCATTTCTTTCTCCAACTCATTTTACAAGTGAAGAAATTGAGGCAAACAGGGTTAAGTGACCTGCCCAGGGTCACACAGCTAGTAAGTGTCCGAGGCCAGATTTGAACTCAGGAAGAGGAGTCTTTCTGGTTCCAAGTCCAGTGCTTTATCCACCATGCCACCTAGCCGCCCTTCAAGAAGGTACCATGTTTGTTTTTTTGTAGTTTCCTTTTCAAATTAGTGTAGTTTGATTTTATATATATATATATGTATATATGCATATGTATATGTGTGTATACATATATGCACATACATATATACTACATATATGTATATGTATACTATACATATATTTCTCCCTATTTTTAATGCTGCCACTGATTTTATGTAGCAGCGGACTTAAAAAAAGGTATTTTAATAGCAGGGCAGCCATGAAAGCCCTTTGTTTTTATCCCATAATGTAACATAATAATGATAAGTGTATAGGAAAACTGTAATGAGATTAGGTTAGATTAAAAGATTTATAACTGGACCACTGCTATTCAGGATTTATGACCCACCCAGTACATGAAGATTGCCCAGCAGCATCCCCCCACCCCTACCAAAGTCATGAAGACCAAATTCATCCTTACCTGTGTGCCTGGGGGTCCTTGTGGGGAGAGTGGGAGAGGAATAGGAGAAGCCTCAGGAGAACCAAGACACATTCCCAAATCCACTTTCCATGCCCCTTCCCTGGGTAGGGCAGATTCCCCTTCCTTCTCCTAGCACCTTGTTCTTATCGAATCTTTCTGTCACTGCCTCTGTGTAGGTGGCTTAGCTGCTGCTCTTACTCCCATTACATGCCGTGTTCCTCTTATTAGCTCTCTGAACCTCACAGAGTGGTAAATGGAGCCCACTCCAGGCTTGGGCTGACCATTGGGTGCTTAGCCTGGAGCAGAGGAGATCTGCCTTGAAGTATTTAAAGGATGTGAAGAATTAGACTAGGTTTTTTTGGCCCTAGAAAGCAGGACCAGAAATCATGGGTAGAATTTACAAAGTTACATTTTCTCCTCCCCCAGTCCCACAGTGGGTAGCCTCACCAGGCAGTGGGCTCCTCCCGCTCTGGAAGTCTGCAGGCTGAGGGTACAGGACAACTTGTTGGGAATGATGGAGAGGGATATCTCCAGGTCAGGTCCAATGAGAAGACCATCAATTGAGAGCTTACAGATCATTGAATTCAGCCCCATTTTATAATAAAGAAAACTGAGGCAAGAGGGGTTAGATGTCTCTCACAGGGTCACACAGCTAGGAAGTGTCTAAGTGTCTAAGATTTTAACCCAGGTCTTCCTTACTACAAGTCTAGCCCTCCATCCACTAAGCTCCTTGACAGTAACGAGAATTGTTTCATTCTTTTATCTGTATCCTCAGTGCCCAACTCTATGTAAATAGTGCTTAATAAATGCTCATTCATTGATTGATACAATACATTACCTGTACTGTCCTTTCAGCTCTGAGATTCCATGAATCTGTGAAAATAAAATGAGCTGAATTAGAATATACCTTATATAATAATAATAATAATAGTTGACTTTTTATGCCACATTAACATTTATGAGGCGAATTCAGTGCTTAGTCCAGGGCCAGGCACATAGTAGGTTAGGTGCTTACTATATGTAGCTGACAGACTGACAGATATCACTTACATTTTCTCACTCAATCTTCATATTTCTATCCCCATTTTATTTTATTTTATTTTATTTTATTTTGCTTTTTTTTAGGGGGGGAGATAGGGCAGTTGGGGTTAAGTGATTTGTCCAAGGTCACACGGCTAGTTTTTGTGTTAAGTGTCTGAGGTCAGATTTGAACTCAGGTCTTCCTGACTCCAGGGTCAAAGCTCTAGTCACTGTATCACCTAGCCATCCCTTCTATCCCTATCTTAGAGAGGAAGAACCTAGGAATTAGAGAAGCCCAGTGATTCTCTTATGCTCATGCAGATAGTAATTATTACAGGTAGAATCTGAACTTGGGTCTTCTTGGCTTAAGATCTGCCTTTTTTTCCTCTCTACCTCACTGCTTCTTTCTCTTTTAGAAAAGATTTTGGTGTCCATTTAAGAAGAAAATAACCAGGTGTTTAATTAATAATTAGGAAGGTGATTTTTAAAACGCTGGGCCTTGCTTCCCTCATCTGTAAAAAGAAGGGGCTGGACAAATCACTGCTGAGGTCTTGTTCAGTTCCATCTGCATGAAACACAGATACATCTCAATCATTTTTTTCTTTCTTTTGTCATTGGTCATTGGTAATGATCACTGCCTGGCTGTAACTTCCCAAATGGAATGAGTTTCTTATGTATTCTATATAAATGGCTTCCTTTTGCTCCATTTTCCTTCCACCCACATTCCAAGTATAATTAGTATATTCAATATTGCTAATTCAGGCATTTAATATTCAAATATTCATTTGTCTTCATTAGGATAGAATTGGTAGGCATGAGGATCTCTCTTGATTAGTTTCTGCAGGTCTCAGATATATCCGGCCTCTGCTGAAATTGAATCTAATAAGTTATGAAAGGAAATTTCCAAAAAATACACTTTCTCTTTTCTACATGTTGTGCTCCCCTCAAATGAATTCATAGAGCTGAAAGGACCTTCGAGGTGAGCTAACACCACTTCCTCATTTTGTGGATGAGGAGACGGGGAGATATAGGGACTCATAGACAGTGACAAGATCATGTAGCCCGCAGATCTGAGAGCCAGGGTTTGACCTCCACATCCAGAGGTCTGTGCTCTCACTTATGTGGCTGGCCTCTGTTCTGAGCTCACCACAGACCTGTAGGGTATGTAATCCAGGTCCACACTGGTCTGTTCAGGTCTGAGACACCCACAAAACCATGTGAGGGAAAACTTTGCTCTCAGCTGCCTGGCTTGTCTGGGTATTACATGATGGGTTCAAACGGATTTTCCAGTGAATGAAATTAAAATGATTACATAACTGTTGATGTCGAGTCCTGTGGGCATTCTCTTTGATTCCATGCTTGATGGATTGAGTGAGATTGCTGTTGGATGGCCAGCACTGGATGGTCCATTAGGATACCCATAGCTTTCTGGGCTCTGTTTGCTTTCTGGGAGCCCTGTGAGAGCTGCAGTGGATCTTGAAATATAAATGCATTTGGTGCTGGGCGCACAAATGGAAGTGGGCCTGTCCCATTTTTCTAAAGTGGTCCTCGTGATTGTGGTAGCTCTAATTCGGTTCCACATGCGCCTACAATGTTCAGGGATCTGCTCCAGCCTGAGGACGCTACCAGGATGAACGAGGTGTGAGTCCTTCCTTCCTCCAAGGAACTTACAATCCGGAAGCAGAGACAGGACCTACATTCAGAGAAAGAGAATAGCAGGTGAGGTGTGACATGAAGGGAATGAGGAGTTAGAGAAAAAAATGACACTTGAGTCTCTGAGAGGAGCTGCAGGCGAGACTTGGGGACTTTTGGATGCCACCCACAGGCTTTTGCTTTGTTTGCACAGAGTCGGTAAAAATCATAAACACCGCATAAATTTCCCTGATGGGACTGTGTTCTCCATTAAGGTGACGTGGGGCAAAAGGGGGACACATTTCTAGGGGGGAAATGGAGTGTCCTGCATTTGGAGTCTGGACTCCTGGGATAGAATCCAGCCTGTTACTTATGAGTGATTTTATCTGATTCTGTGATTTCATTGGTGAGAAAACTTTCTCTACAAATACTGTTCTACATCTGCCCAGCAACTTCTAGTGAGACAGTTGCCTGGGGTGCTGAGAGGTCAACTTAGCCAGTCACACAGCCAATATGTGCCAGAGAAAAAAACTTGAAGCCAGGTCTACCCAGTTAGGTTATGCAAAGATGCCTGGAGAGACATAGAAAGATACACATCCTCTGTCAGTAGGCTAATCAGTAAGCACTTATTAAGCACCTACTATGTGCCTGTGTTAAGTTCTAGGGATGTACAAAAATGCAAAAGACAGCCCCTATCCACAAGGAATGAGTTCATTGTCTAATGGAGGAGATAAAATGCAAACTGTAGGTGCATACAAGATAAATTGGAGGTAATCAACAGAGAGGGTAGCAAGGGTGTTAAGGGAGATTGGAAAAAAAATGCCATCTTTTAGAAGATGGGATTTTAGCTGAGAGCTGAAGGAAGTCAGAGAGATTGGAATGCACAGATGAGTGGGCAGAGAATGCCAGTCATGGAGGGACAACCAGTGAAGATTCTCAGATACAGCATGAAGCCCAGTGGGGCAGCAAGGTGGTGCCATAGTGCATAGAGTGCTGGGACTGGAGTCAGGAGGACCTGAGTTCAAATATGGCCTCAGACACTTACTAGCTGTGTGACCCTGGGCAAGTCATTTAACCTTCTTTGACTCTGTTTCCTCATCTGTAAAATGAGCTAGAGAAGGAAAATACCCCAGTATCTTTGCCAAGAAAACATAAGAGGTAGACATGACTGAAAAAAATTAAACAACAACAAAAGGAAACCCTTGTCACTAGGCCACAGGGTATTGGAATTGGGGGTTGGAGATGGGATGTAAGTAGACTGGAAAGCTAGGTAAGAGAGGGTATGTGACATATATTCAAATAAGCATAATTACAAAATAGAATATAATAGGAGTAAACTGCTCTAATTGTATTTGAGGAGGTCACACAGAGATTAGGTAGAAAATAGAGCCAACACTTGACCTGAGAGAGAGAGGAGAGGAGAGGGGAGGGGAGGAGAGAAAGGGGAGGAGAAGAGGAGGGAAGGGGGGAGGGAGAGGAGGGGAGAGGAGGAGAGGAGGGGAGGAGAGGAGAGGGGAGGAGAGGAGAGGAGAGGAGGAGGGGAGGGAGAAGAGAGGGAGAGGGAAGGGAGAGGGGAGGGGAGGGGAGGGAGGAGAGGAGGAGAGGGGAGGGGAGGAAGGAGAGGAGGGGAGAGGGGAGAGAGAGGGAGAAGAGGAGAGGAGAGGAGAGGGAGGGGAGAGGAGGGGAGAGGGGAGGGAGAGGAAGGGAGGAGGGGAGAGGAGAGGAGAGAGAGGAGGGGAGAGGAGAGGAGAGGGAGGGGAGAGGA
Organism: Gymnobelideus leadbeateri; assembly: GCA_011680675.1. NCBI lineage: Eukaryota > Metazoa > Chordata > Mammalia > Diprotodontia > Petauridae > Gymnobelideus > Gymnobelideus leadbeateri. The sequence continues at coordinate 103,898 of WOXC01002130.1, forward strand.
AGGGAGAGGAGGGGGAGGGGAAGAGAGGGAGGGGAGGAGAGGAGGGGAGAGAAGGGGAGAGGGGAGAGGAGGGGAGGGGGGGGAGGAGAGGGGAGGGGAGGAGAGGAGAGGGGAGAGAAGTGGAGAGGGGAGGGGAGGAGAGGGGAGAGGAGGGGAGGGGAGGAGGGGAGGGGAGGAGAGGAGAGGAGGGGAGGGGAGGAGGGGAGAGGAGAGGGGAGGGGAGGGGAGGAGAAGAGAATGAGAGGATGTAGCTATGTAGTAGGTGTTCTATTATAAACAGCAGTTCATTTTTTATTGATTCTATGCATAAAGAACAAAATGCTGTCTTCAAACATGCATATCTGTCCCAAATCTGGAGCCTGTCTCTTTATGTATCAAGGTCAGATTATTAGGGCATGATGAAATCTCAGTCAGGAAGGAAATGAAGTTCCCATTTGTGAGGTTTTAGAAGCTAATTCTAATTGAGTAAATTCATACTAGATTTATTAGATTAATGAAAAGATCATAGTCAGTCAAGAAAAGCTGGAGCTGGGGAATAGAGTCCACTTTTGGCACCATAGGAAACTTTTTGCTTCCCCAGTACTCCCAAGGATGGCAGGCTTAGCCAGAGCAAATGGTGGACTAACCAGGACTTGGCCATTTTTGGTGAATAGGATCAGGTAAATGGTTAACGACACCACCTAGTGGTAAAATTCAGATAGGTCAAACAACTGTCTAGGAACACAGGTTGTTAGTCACAGAGCCAACTCTGGTCCCTCTGATTCTAGAAGCTATGTTCTATTACACCATTTTTCTACACATGGCAACAACTTGTATAAGTAGAGAAAACTAACTGCAAAGTGTTTTCTAAAATTCTTATGAAAGTGTCTTTTTTGTGCCCAAATCTGGAATATATTTCTGTTCATGTTGATGACTTTCTCATTCCTAAAAATTTACCAAAAAAACTCAAATGGTATCTCCATATATCCTCTAATGAATATTTATGCACTACATGTAATGTATGCGAAGCAGATTTAGGGTCCATTTGTAGTTTCTGTGCTGACACCATCGCAGGCAGCCTCTCTTTGAATTGTATTTGTCTCTTGCATACATAAGAAACTCTCCTTTTCTCTGTAGCCATTGCAATTGGCTCTGATGCATCAGAGGATCTCTCATCTCATCAATGTGAGTATTTCTTCCTAGTGACACCTCTTCTATCCCCACCCCATGCCTTTCCTTCCCTGTGACTCTTGTCCATGCAAGCTGTCTATAGGGCATCTCTCTGGCTTGCTAGGGCCCTTCTTCTACAGTAGATCTTTGTTCCAAGTGTGAATATACCAGTATAGTATTATATCTGAATCAACCCCTCACTCTTGACAAACAATGGGTCTACCTCCTTTCCTAATCATCTACCATTGGGATGATTCTCTTTATGCTACATGTCCCAGAAGAGTCTTTGCTGTTGATAAATGGCCGCTCAGTCACATCTGATGTTCCCTTTTCCATTTGGCTTTGGGGGGATACTCTTCTTAGATTCTTTGGACGCTAGTATTCTACACTTTTAAGCCATATGACACTATGAGAAGAAGGTTGATTTTTAAATGGCAGTCCTTGGTTGATCCAGCTTCTCTGAGGCAATTCAGTCCATTTTCCACCTTCTATTCATTTTGGAGTCCAGCTTATGTTCCAACCACTAGATGAATCCAAGGTCTTCTTTGGGTCATACCTACAGCTGGAGCTGGAAGGTACCTCAGAGATCATCTAATCCAGCTCCCTCATTTTAGGGACAAGGAACTAGAGACACCAGGGAGATGAAGGAACTGGCTCAATGTTACCCAGAGAGTATCAGGCTAGATTTGAACATGGAACTTCTGACTCCAGAGCTGGGCTGTTCCTGCTCTACCATACTGTCTCCTTCCTTGGCTCTTATGGACCAGCACCATAAGCTATTCATTTAACAGCTTATCATGGTCTAGACAATAGGTGTTTCAAAATAAGTTGCTTCTTAGGGTCTCCCTGAGCTGTCCAGATAATGAGGGAGATTTCTTCTTCCCCAGACTGCAGGCCTAGGATTAATTGCTCTCTGTTCTCCAAAGGTACTTCTCACCAACTCTGCCCACTCAAAATAAAATTTTTAAAAATATATTAGTAAGATATTATGAAATATAAATATATAATTATTATAAATATTATATTATAACTTATAATATAGAATAAAATAGCAATATATTAGTAATAGCAATACTAATCTTAGTAAATAGTCATTTACATTGTATACGTCAGGAGCTATGTTATCTCATTTGACCCTCACAAGAACCCTAGGAGGTAATTGCTGTTATCATTATCATTTTACACTTAGGGAAACTGAGGCAAACAGAGGTTAAGTGACTTGCCCAGGGTCACACAGATAGCAGGTATCTGAGGTTGGATTTGAAGTCAGGTCTTCCTGACCACATATTCTCTGTTCTATCCTCTGTACCACCCAGCTGCCTTCAAATATAGGAGCTCTAAGAGGCAGCTAGGTAGCAGTGGAAATCAGTTGGGCTTTGTCATCACAGGATCAGATTCCTAATCTCTGTTCCTTGACCTCCTACCTTTGTGGCCTCAGCCAATGTGCTCAGCTTGTCTGTAGAACAAGGCAGTTGGTCCAGATGTCTTCGTAGGGCCTTCCAGCTCTACAAGTAGATTCTCTGGGTAACATCATCAGCACTATGAAGTATTTGAATAATCTGTCTGCTGCTGTGTGAGAGTATTCATTAACTCCAGGTTAGATCCATTACTTATGCCTCTCTCACCTGCCTCAGTCAGGTTGGCCCAGATTTAAAGCACTGTCCAAGCCCTGGCAGGCGCTCGTCACACTCCTCTTCCTTCCAGGGACTTTCTTCTAACTCCGACCCCAAGGGTCACCAGCTCCTGCTGCTCCTTTATCCAATCCTGGAACTTTGACCTGAAAATAACCTCAGAGGTCATTTAGCTCAACTTTCTCATTTTACAGTTGATTCTTGGTACCTGAATCACACAAATTTGACTAAAGTGTGAATAATTTATTCATTAAAATGAGAGACGTCTATAGTTGAGGCCATGGCACATACCATTATTCTTGAGACTAACTTCTCCAGTTCCCCCCCACCCACCCCCAGCCTCCACCAAGATGGTTCATGTTCTACTGATTAGAAAAAAAAATGCTAAACAAATAAGTGATCGTAGACTTAGGGAATTTTGAAGGCCCAGCACTCACATTTTACAGTTGAGACCCAGAAAACAGAAGGATCTTGACCAAGGTGACACAGGCAGACAGGATCTGGACCCAGGCTTTCTAATTCCCAATTCAGGGAAGGAAACTGGAGAAACTGTGAGGGATCATAGGAGTGACCTGTGGTCAAGCATAAATCCTGCTTTTGAAACTAACTAGCAGCTGTTGGAGTAAACATGAAACAGTCCTGAGCCTCAGTCTCCTTCTTTGTAAAAGCAGTATAATAATGCCTGTGCAGAAGGCACCTCCCTGAGTTGCTGTGATGACCAAATGAGATAAGAGCTCACATTTACACAGAGTTTTAAATGCTTTACATATACTAATTTCATTTGATAACCTCATGAGCAAGGTGCTTTTATTATCCCCATTTTACAGACAGGGAAACTGAGGCTAGGAAGAGGTTAAGGGACTTTCCCCAGGTCACACAGCTAGTGTCTGAGGCAAGACTTGAACTCAGATTCCTCCTATAGTAGTCTAGCCTGATGTGCAGGACTTTGTACGCTTGAAAGTGGTCTATAAATGCCAGCTGTTGTTCTCACTCACAATTTTGATGAGATCATGTCTATAAAGCACTTTGCAAACTCTTGTCAGTTCCAATAGTTGCTGCTTATGGGTCTGTTGAAACACACCCCATTTCCATACATCATTTCAACAACATTTCTTTAGCAAGAACTCTGTGCCCAGCCCTGGTTGCTCTTCTCTGCTCCTCCCCGCCTATTCCAATCCCAAACTATGACTATCTGTTCTGTGGCATTTCTTCTTTGCTCTAACTCAAGTTCACATGCCAAGAGCAAGTTCTCACTTGAAGTCAGTTATGGAAATGGTGACCCAAAATCAGGGAATTAAGGGGCAAGGCAGGGTAATTGGGGTTAAGAGACTTGCCCAAGGTCATACAGCTAGTAAGTGTTAAGTGTCTGAGGCTGGATTTGAACTCAGGTCCTCCTGACTCCATTCACTTCGCCACCTAGCTGCAGCTAAAATGGAGATTTTTTTTTTAAAGCATATTTCAGATGAAGCAGTCCAAAAGCTAACTATATCATTTGTTTTCTGGGACTCAGCTTTGAGAGCAGAATCCATTGACAGAGACAATGGCACAACGATATTGACAGCGTCATGTTTATTGTGAAATGAAATCTAGGTAAAACAGACATTGCTTTGATATATGGAAGGATGTTTCTGAAACACTCTGCAGGTCTTGGGAAGTGAGAATTGTTGATAGTGTATTGACTTTTTTTTTTACTGAAATGTTATTTTTTTGTGCTGACTTTGGATTTTAGGTCCATCTCAATAAAACATGAAAAAATTCACAACTATGTGTCAGCAGAGAAATTAGGCCTCCTGGTAAACATCTCAAAAGTATGTTTTATACTAAATCCTTACAGACAACTTTGAGGCCATTGATTTCACATAAAGAGTCACTAATCAGGTCTAACTAGGGTGTTTCTAGTATATAACACAGTGGTACATGGATGCTTGCTAAGCCTTGTGGATTCGTCTATGCATTAGTAAAACCATACAAACACATACACACACATGCACACACACACACACACACACACACACACACACACACACCTTTCAGTTACTTAGCAGTACAATATGGGACTATTTCATTTTTGTCTTTGTAAGCCTAGCACTTAATCCAATGCTGGTCAGAGCGGTTGGCCTGATGAGGTCATCACACCATTTTCTGTTGCTTTTCTGCTGGGTGTCACGTCTCTACCATCCTCTGTGCTGGATACACTCTCCCTCCAGGCATCAGGGTACCTTCAACTAATCTGAACAATCCATCAGTCAGTCAAGTACTTGCTACAGTGTGGATATGGAACTGAGTTCTGGGGCTGCAAAGAAAGGAAACTCCATGGTGCCTGACCTCAAGGAGAGAGCTCATTGCCAGTCTTCTCTGAGCTCACTGCTGATCTCATATGTCCCCGCTACCATAGGTGCTTGGAACTCTTAATATGTTGCCAAGGGCTAATGAATGACCACACCTGACCTGACAGCCCACAGAAGTAGGCAGAGTTTTTCAGACTAAGACTTCTCTTAGCTGCCTGTGTCTTGTGGATAGGCAGCTAAATGCCTCAATAGGACAGTGTTCTGGGACTGGAATCAAGAAGACCTGAGTTAAAATTTGTCCTCAGACCCTTGCTGTGTGACCCTGATCAAGTCAGTTAACAAGCTTTGTCTCAGGTTCCCCATACACAAAATGAGATAATAGTAGAAGTCTTTCACCCCCCCCCATTGTTATGAGGATCAAAGTAGATAATATTTATAAAATAAATTAATGAACCTTGAAGCATGATAGAAAATGTTTAAAAATGTGCTTTTCAACATGAACATGCTTGATTCTATGATCAATATACAACTATGAAATGATGAAAATTCAAATTTTTCAAAAAACTACAGTGCAAAACGTTTTACACATCACCGTTTTAATTGAAAGAGAAATTTTAAGTACTACTTAAAGCTATGATCATAAAGACTTCTGGCAAGAATATTGAAATGTTCTCAGGTTATCTTGGGGAAAATATGAGTTTTTCCCTAGTAAATTTTTATTTTCTGGAGGGCAATTGGGGTTAAGTGACTTGCCCAGGGTCACATGGCTAGTTTTTGTGTTAAGTGTCTGAGACCGGATTGAACTCATGTTGTCCTGACTCTAGGGCCAGTGCTTTATTCACTGTGCCACCTAGCCACCCCCTAGTAAATTTAAAAAATTGTCAATATAGAAATCATCTTTGGGAATTAATAATACCATTCAGTTCCATTCCATTCAGTCCAATAGACACTTATTAAGAACCTGGAAAGAGACAGCTAATATACAGAGAGCTGGCCATGGAGTTTGGAAAACCTGGGTTCAAGACACCCTTCTGTGTGACCCTGGGCAAATCCTTTTACCTCTTACTGCTTTAAACAAAGTTTTAGAGCAGATATAGAGCTAAATTGTCAGAGGGACTTTTCTAATACAGTTCCCTCATTAGAGTTCCCTACCAAATGAAACCACAGGAGTGCTGGGTAGGGATTACAGATCTTGAAAAGAAGGGTATTTCGTGTTATATAGGCAGAGGAAAAATATCAGGGGCTTTGAAATCAAAGGACTTGGGTGGGATCATTCTAGCCCTACACCTATGACCTCATCCAAAGTCAAATAAATGGTCTAGTAAGTTTCACCCTATATAATGGTAACAGACAAAAATAATAGAATAGGTATTTTAATCAGTTTGATCATATGTCCAGTGCCCTAGAGTAACTAGCTACTTAAAGTGAGCCTCTAGACAATCCTTTTTTGAGGATATAAAATTGTGCCTTAATTTACCCATCTTGCAGGTTCAGCAATCTGATTGTTATTAGGTCATTTTGTCTTAAAGTGGAATGCATATGAATATGATGGATGGACCATTTATAACATTCCAGTCAAGGGTATCTAGATCCCAGATATTATTATAGAAACTGCAGAGAATATGACTGTGATGTTCATATTGGTGTGAAGCCTTACAATTCCCTGTGCCAGGATTAGAAATGCAGCAGGCATACGCAGTCCAAAATGTTAGCTTGGGTTTGTAATTTACTGCAGAGATTTTAATTGCGACAGAGTTGATATTTACTATCATCTCATAACAGTGAAGCGCTCATTGTTTCATAAACCCACATGGTAATGACTGAGTAATGTGTGTTAATGAAGCCTTGGAATATGGCTTCGGGAACCCTGTTGTTTTAATAGGAGTCTCTTGGGTAGGGGACTTTTTTTTTTCATATTGCTATTTCCTTGACTTCTAGGGACCAGAAAATGCTGCAAGAAAATAAATGATGATTGGAAATCTTACTATTTATTCCCAGCTGATGCTAATATGAGTTTTCAAGAAACTCATCATGTTATACTATTTGGTGTTTCTACTCTGAGGGGCTATATACTTTTTTGTTTATTTGTTTATGAAATAATTTTTGAGGGTGTTCTCATAAGAGAAGGCTCCCATAAGACACAGCAATAAAAGCTTAGGACAGAATGACCTCGAGAATAAGAGTTCTTTATCTGTTATCTGGGTTTTTTTTTTAAACTTTTTGATAGTTTTATTTCAGTATAATTTTGTAAATTTGTAATCCTATACATTTTATTTTCTGAATTTTAAAAACATTCTTCTGAGAAGTCCAGAGATTTCACTGTATTGCCCGAGGGGTCCATCACACACACACACACACACACACACACACACACACACACACACAATGTTAAGAACACCATCTCTAGAAGATATTTGGGCATTATTGATGTTCAGTCGTGATTGAACAGGGAACCAATTTCTATGCCTGTCAAAAATATTTCAAGTGATCTTTTTCTTTTCATTTTTTTTAGTTGCCATCTCAGGGCAAGAAATATATACCAAAGCTAGAAACATTCATTATGGATAGGGTGTAATCAATGAACAAAGCCCAGTGGGTTTAATAAACAATTAACTGTGATGCTCTGTTATGAACGTAGCTGATTAAGATCAGCAGAGCCACCTGAGGCAGGGGGAGGGCAGGGCGCTGTGTTTGACTCCATCTCCAGGCATAGAAGTGGCTCTGGGAGGCTGGTTTCATGTCTGCTTCGCCTTTATAACTACAGTATCATTGCTGCTAAGGTAAGGCGGTATCATTTGGTTCTCATGGCAACCAGACAAAGAGTCCTTGATGGGCGGGATGCGCTTGGAGAATGTGCTTCCAGATCAGCCTGAGAGATTTCCCCTCTCTCTCTTCCTTTTAGCTAACATGTTGTTCTTGACAAATGCACGCCCTGATTCATTCTGTGTGACAAATAGAGGCTCCCTTCAAGTAAAACAGGGCAATCCTGACCACAACGAGATCCCGATTTAATTTTTGTCAGACTCTAGCTGCTTTTATTCCTTACTACAGAACGTGGGGCATGGGCTAAGAGGGGCGTGCTTTTGTAATTTATTCCCTTTATTAAAACAGACAGTCTTTAGACAACCCATAACATTTCCATATGCATTCCCAGCAGGTTGTCGCCCCTCCTCCCCAGTTTCTCCCCTGCCTCACACTAAAGGCAGATTTCTCCCCCCGCCCCCCATACTTTAGCACGTTTAAATGTCCCTAGTCCAATCGGAAGAGGAAGCATGCTCATTTTAAAAGAGCAAGAGCTGAACAAATCAACGTTCAGCCTCTTTCCCCCCCCCCCTTTTCTTGGCATCGCTGCGTGGTATTTAAAGGGGAAGCCGGCCTTCAGCTCCCGCATCTCTGCAAACACCCACTGAGCCCTGTTGGAACCTAGAGCCAGCACTGCGGTAGGAGCTGAAAGCTGGGCTGGAAGCTTAGCCCTTTTACATCAGAAGGCTCTGAGAAGGTCTCCTATCTCTGAGCACCAACAACAGGGAATTTCTGCAGAGAACTGGGATTTTTCCACCCTACAGTAGCAAGAGCCTGCCTTGTAATCTCATCACACTTTTCTCCATTGCCTGAAGGACAAAAGGCTTTTGCTAAAGTGAAACTTGCCTTCTAGGGCACCTAACTGTTTTATTCTAAGGAAAGGACCAACATTGACTCCCATTTCCTCAATTCCAAAACCGCAGACTGTGTTGTCACCTTAGAAACAGGAATTTTATGACATTCAGAAAATCCCCAAATGCTAACATCGGATTGTCATCCTTACTATATAGTCATTCTCTGCCTAGCAGAACATTTGGTATCTTTTTTCTTTCTTTTTTTAAATAAAAGTAGGCTAATAAGAGGGGAGTCAGAGGACCTAGGTTCAGATTCTGACTGGCCCTTAATACTTGTGTGACCTTATATATATATATATATGTGTGTGTGTGTGTGTAATATAATGGCTATATCACTGGACTTAAGAAGTCCTGAGGTCAAATCCTGCCTCAGTCGCTTCCCAGCCCTGTGACCTGGATCAAAGCAGAGGACATATGTAAGACACTTTGTAAACTGCTAGAGAAAATCACTAAATAAATACTAATATTAATACTGATATTAATAATAATAATGGCAGACATTTATGCAGCGTTTACTATGTGCCAGACATTGTGCTAAATGCTTTACCGGTATCTCATTTGATCCTCACAACAATCTTGGGAGGTAGGTATTACTACTATCCCCATCTTACAGATGAGGAAACTGAGGCAAAGAGAGTGACCTGCCCCGGGTCACACACCTGGGAAGTGTCTGAGGCTGGAATCCGGCTCTGTGCTCTTTACTGCCCCCTACCTGTCCCCATACTAGCTATCAGTATTAATAGGATTATAATATAAAGGACCTTCAGCGTCATGTGGCCTAACCCTCTCATTTTTATAGGTGAAGATTCTGAGGCCCAAAGGTGTTAAGAGGCTTAGCCAAGGTCACACAGATAGCAAGTGACAGAGCAGTACTTGAACCAACGTCCAAATCCGAGACTCTTTCCACTCTACCAAATTGCCTCTCCTGGTTCTCCATCTCTAGAATGATGGGGTTGGCCTGGATGATCTTCCTCCTCTAAATCTATCAATGTGTAATGAAGAATTTCAAGCAGTGTTTCAAAAAACAGTTCTCCCAGCTGTTGTTGGGCCTCCCAAACGGTGGTCAGAAAGAAAGCTTTGTTGATTCTGTAGGTTGGTTTTCTGACATTTATTGAAATAATATGAATTCTAGGCTTACAAGTCTTGATCTCTCCTGTCAGACAGAACATTTTCTCTTTGAAGATGTCTTTGTCATATTTCTGCCCGATCTTTCACCAAAGTAATTACTATGAAATTTCAAAGTGCTAAAGTATTATGCCAAAAACTTCCTCTCCAACAGGTTACTATTTATTGCTGGCTGGATGGAGGAGTGAAAAGAAAGGAGGGGGATAAAAATAATAAGAGCATTAATGTTTATATAACATTCCCAGGCACTGTGCTAAGCACTTTGCAAATATTCTCTCATTTGATCCTTACAACAACCCTGGGAGATAGGTAGTATTATTATCCCCATTTCACAGACAGGGCAGCTGAGGCAGAAGGTAAATGACTTGCCCATGGTCCTACAGTGAAAAAGTGAAGTCCCATTTTGACTCACTGTCCTTCCCCCACCCCCATTCTTCCTCCAAGGTTCTTCTTCCCAGCCCCACCCCACCTTTCAGTTTCTTTTTATGGTGTGTGGATTAGAACATAAGCTCCTTGAAGTCAGGATGGGTCTTTTTACTGGTATTTGTATTCCTAGCACTTAACACCTTGGCAGATTAGGTCTTGTTTAAGTATTTAAAATGCCCTTCTAGATTTGACCTCTGGCCAGTGGGACTAGTAGAATAATAAAACATCAGTGGGAAATTTTAAGTATGACAGCATTTTTTTTAAAAAAAGGACAAATAAATACTAGAAGGAACCCACATAAAACTTATATGAAGACAATGTTAGCAAATCAGACTCTTAGAACTCCCAGAGCTCCATACCTGAGCAAGGATCCCCTCTAGATTGGAACTGAGAAGTCTCCATCTTTGCTTGAAGGAATTCAGTGAGTGAAAACAACCTTCACGTCCTCCCTAGTTGTTTTCATCACTTGCAGTCCGTAGAAGGAAAGAATTCATAAAGAAAGGAATTCCCAATTAAAACTGAATTTGGGAGATATCTTAAGAAACTAGTCCCTAAGAATAATTTTGGGATTACTGAACCACGACTTAAAATACATGAATGACTGGGTTCTGGCCAGGGATGGAGTGCCCCCTAACCAGGGGTGCTAGGAATACATTTACCTGGAGTCTTGTAAATACATGCCAGTGAGCTTGCCTTAGGTTCCTGGAAAATTCTAAAATGTGTTCTTAAAGGAACCGTTAGTGAGCCTATTGAAAAGGAAGCACAACCAAGTCCCCACAGTCACTGAGCATATCGGTTCCGTACTTTCACTGGACATATTAGTCCTCATTTCCTCAAGGAAATTTTCTCCGCTCAGGTAGTCGAGGACAGTGGAGAATGTATTTCCTAGATTATCCCTTTGGGCAAGGTTCAAAGGTTAGTGCTGGCTTATATGGGGTTGGTGGCTCAGGGGAGAGTGATTTTGTTCTTGACCACAAAGGACATTGGATACAGACAGAAAAGAGCCTTTTTCTACCAGGGAGACAATAGTCAATTAAATAAATTTCCTCAACCTTGTAAAGGAATGTAGAAATTGGGTGAATTAACAATACAGGACAGTGACTGCAAAGCAGAAACAAGAGATTGATATGTGGTGACATAGGAAGAAATAAGAGAGATTGTACTCTAAGCCCAGGCTGGAGAAAGAATGTCCCAGTAACTCATGAAAGCAAGAAACAGTTCATATTCATGTTCTTTCTGCTTCCCTGTAGGGGAATCAGTATATGCTCCTGTTGTGATGGACAGTGTCAGAGAAATGAAAGGGGACAGTCTAGGACTCACAGGATCTGCAGCCTAGTAGTGGAAGGATGAGAGACTAATCATTAGTAGAACGGGTTTCAAAGACTAGGTTTGGTCTGCAGCCTTGCTATGTCTGTGTGACATTGGGCAGATATCTAACCTCTCCATCAATGGGTAGCGTGGGTGAGATGTGGGTCAGAGCAGAAGTCTCCAAAGGCCCTTCCATCCCTAAATATATGACTCAATGATCATAAGGAAAAATTACCACCCCTTTTCTGCCCCCCCCTGCCTGAACCAAGGTATCAAGAACAGAAGCCCCAGTTCTTCTCAATTCTGCCCTCTATCCTCCCAGTCATTTCTCTTAACCCCCTCCCACACATCCATTTGGAACCATGGACCACAAGTGAATCACCTCTGCCATTATTCCTGCAAGAAGTGACTCAATCTACTCCCTAACATGCCCTTCCCTGTCCATTACTTCCCTAAATATGTTGTCTCCTATTAAAATATAAATTCCATAAGGACCAGGATTGTTTGTTTGTTTGTTTGTTTATTTATTTATTTATATGCCTAGCACTATGCTAGGTATATTGTAAGCACTAAATAAAAGCTTTTTCATTCGTTTCAGGAAAATTTGTAAAAGCACTGTTCAAAGTCTGGTGCTAGGTGGTAGGAGCTTATACAAATTAAATAAGACTGGGCCCTTGACCTCATGGAACATACATATGTCTATTGCCCAGATCAACACTGAAAGAAAGTCTCCTGGGATAACCTTCTGTTTGGGTGCTAGAACGCATGAAAAAAACTGGTGAAATTGTTCGTTTTTTCAGCATTTTCATTTACATAGGCCTTCTTCCCTTCGTCAGAAAGCTATCCCTCGTAAAATAAAAAATGGAACAACAACAAAAAAGTAATTCAGCAAAGCTAATCAGCTGATAGTGACTATCTAGCCAATGTCTACTCTTCTCATCAAGTCATATAATCTAACGAAATATATATGTACATGTATGTATGTATATCGGGAGGGGTTAAACTGGTAGTTCTTGTCTTTTGTCACAGTAGCAGTCAGGCAGCCAAGATCACGTGGGCTTCCCGATTCATTCAATACCACACGTTTAGGCAGGCTTGTTCAGCTATCTCTTCACATGTAAGAAAACCAACGGAAAATCATTTACCCAGAGTTGCATGCTAGCAGTTAGAAAAACAGCCTTTTATTGGCTCTATTTCCCTGGGAAAACCCAATGTTTTTAAACATAGAGTAAGCATTCTTTTGTATTCTAATTGCCATGGTGGTGGTCTTAGGGATGCCGTTTTAATGGGCTAGTATTCCACAGCAAGTAGGGAAGACATTGCCTCAGTTTCCCCATCTACAAAATATAGGTTATAATAGCATCTACCTTGTGGGGCTGCTGTGAGGACCAAATGAGACAATGTTTGTAAAGCCCTTAGCATAGAGCCTGGAACTTAGGCACTATATAAATGTTATTTAGTAGTAGTGGTGGTTGTAATAGTCAGCAACCCAGCATGCTATTGGTTCTTCCCAAGACAGCCACAACATATGCTCTGAGAGATGACAACAAAGTTCAGGAAGAGATACATCCTCAAATAGTCCAAGAGGGAATCTTATTTTCTTCTGGTTGAATCTATGTGACATAAATGAAAAGAGAGAAAATTGAGGGATGGATGAGTTTGTAGATTCCTCTCCCCATCTCCTTCTCCTCCCGCTGGCCCAGCTTAGCCCGGGTGCTCATTGACGCCTGCCCAGACCATTCCAACACACATACTCACACTCACATTCACACACACTCACACATACACACACACTCACTCTCACATGCTCACACACACACACACACACACACACACACTCTCACACACTCTGCTCCTCCTGCCACATCCATCCTTCATACAATGCCAGATCCATCTTCCTTTTATATAGATTTATTCCTGCCGGGACTCTGCTTTCAAATCCTCCGTATTTCCCTGTTTCCTACCAAGTAAAAAAAAAAAAATCCCACTGGAGCCTGGTGTTCAAAGACCTCCATCCAGGCACCCATTTTCTGCAGCCGCCCCCATCCTCTATTAATTCCCACTCACAGAATTGCAGAATCATGGAGTTGGAAGGCATTTGTATACTCTCTGCTCCTTCTTCCAGGGACCAAGGGGGCTTTAGAAGAAACGCCTTTACCTTTCATGGAGCAGGGCAGTGGGGGGGCACCAGGAAGAGAGGAGAGCAACATCCAGGAGGGACGGCAGAGGAATATGTATCAAAACAGGAATTTGATCCTTTGAGGTCTCAGACATGCCCTGCCCAGTTTCCCACCATTGCACCTTTACTTGAGCATTCCCTGTACGGGGAATGCCTTCCCTCTCCCTCTTTGCCTTCTGTATTTCTTCTCACTCAAGCCTAAATCAGGTCCTGCCTCCCCAAGGTCACTTTCTCAGTTCTGTCAGTGGATAAAGATCTTCCCCCTCAGACCTCACATAGCCCCTTGTTCCATAATCTCTTTCATCTAGTCTGGACTTACTCTGTTCCAGATCCTATTCTAAACACTGCAAATACAGAGAAAAGCAAATCATTCCCTACTCTCAAGGGGTCTATATTCTATATGGGAAAAAATACATGCACATATTTGTAAATACAGTGTAATTTGGGGGATTAGCAGTGTCAGGGGGCAGAAAAAATCCTCTAGTAGAAGGTTAAATGTTGAAGGGTGCTGGGTTCTGAAACCAAGAGGGAAAGAGGGAGGGCATCCCAGGCTCAGCAGACAGCCCAGAAGATGCAGTGTCTTATGGGAGGAAAAGCCAAAAGGCAAAAGCACAGATAGGGTGGGAATGAAGAGCTTCAAAAGTTGAGCAAAGGAGTTTTATCAGGTAATGTTGAATGTTTGTGTTTTACACCCTTCTAGGCACCCCCATGGCGTTTCTTAACATTCGTATTTCCTGGGGCTTAGCCAATGTTCTACACAGCAAAAATTTAATAAATATAAAGGAACAGTGGGAGCGTTGCTGTATTGAGGGAATTTTATTTTAGTTCCATAAAACAGCAAACTGAAGTTCATGCTTGGGTACCAAGGAAAAATACCACTAAGTGCTGCAGTGGATAGAATGTTGGGCTGCAGTGGATAGAATGTTGGGCTCGGAGTCAGGAAGATGAGTTCAAATTTAGCCTCAGACACTTACTAGCTGTGTGACCCTGGGCAAGTCACTTAACTCCTGTTTACCTTAATCCACTGAAGAAGGAAATGGCAAACCATTCCAGTATCTTTGCCAAGAGAGTCCCCCAGGCAGTATTAGCACACTATGGTCCATGGGGACCAATCAACAAGGAAAAGGACCTTTTAGGGGCTGATTTGTCAACTTTTTGCTGTATAACAGAAGGGTGAGATTTGGTTTTAAACTTGTGGATATTGCTATTCAAAGCACCTGTGATTTCATTGAGAAAAGGAACTCCTCAGTGAAGAAATTTCTTCTATTAATATGGGTCAGCTCCTCCTCTGCAATTTACTCTTAGAGAATTCCCTGGAGCAAAGGTCAACAACAACCACCCAGGGCCAAATCTGGCCCCAAGCCTGTTTCTGTAAGGCTAAGGAGCTAACAACAGAAAAACTTTAGGTAAAGTTTTTGGTTTGTTTTAAATGTAGACCAAATTGCAAAATAAAGACCAAGTTGCAAAAATCACTTTTTAGCTCTTTGGCTTTGGCCTAGACTACAAGTAACTATCACTAATGTAGCCAGTGGGGGTCCTAGGCAGGAGTGGAAGTCAAGCCTTCCTTGCTTCTAGGCTGGCTCTCTTATCTGCTTAATCTTGGAGGACTCCAGACTTCTTGCTGAGACAGTAGGTCACAGAGATGGTGCCAGCTTCTTGGTAGAGAAGGTTT
Organism: Gymnobelideus leadbeateri; assembly: GCA_011680675.1. Classification (NCBI taxonomy): domain Eukaryota; kingdom Metazoa; phylum Chordata; class Mammalia; order Diprotodontia; family Petauridae; genus Gymnobelideus; species Gymnobelideus leadbeateri. Next base: position 119,332 of record WOXC01002130.1, read on the forward strand.
TCTCACCTGGGAGTTTCCTTTGCCAGTTAAATCACAGGAGGATTCTCTGTTCCAAGATCTACACTTAGTGGGAAAGTCTCAGAATGGAAACAGCTGGGATCAGGCTTGCTCCTCTCCCTCCAGCTCGCCCCCCCCCCCCCCCACCAGGAGATGTTGGCCAAGATTTTCTGTTTACTTTCCCTGAGCCCTTCTAGACCCTCCACATTTCTCCCCAGCTTCTCAAAAATCGACAGTATTTTATGAAGTAGAATGTCTAATTGATTTTTTAATTCCTATCCTATGTGATTATATCATAGAGACAATCTGAATATCTACTTTTTATTGATAAATATTTCTACAAATCTGTTATTTCTGTGTTATCTAAGTGAACCATTTCTTTTTAAGTACACATGAAAAAGAAGATTTTTCTGGATTTTTTTTTAAGCATTTTGAGCCAGAAGGGGCCTGCAGGATTATGTGATGCATTTCCCTTGATTTACAAATGAGGTCTAGAGAGGATATATGACTTACTTAAGGTCACGCAGGTGGGAAGCTTCAGGTCTGGGATTTCAACCCAGCTCTTTTGACTTTAATTGAAGTGCTCCTTCTCTCCCACTACAGTACCTACTACAAATAAGCAGAACACTATAGCAAAGCCACCCCACATTTCTAGTATCTTTGCATCAATATGATTGTATACAGGACAGCTAGGTAGGATTGTAGCTGAAGTCAAAAAGAGTTCAAATCTGGCCTCAGACACTTACTGGCGGGGCCCCGGGGCAAGTCACCCTGTTTGCCTCAGTTTCCTCATCTGTAAAATGAGCTGGAGAAGGGAAGGGCACACCGCTCCAGCATCTCTGCCCAGAAAACCCCAAATGGAGTCACGAAGAGTCAGACACAACTGAGAAAGCTGAACAACAATGATTGCATATAGGCAGGATGACCTCTCCTTTGGTACATAATGGTTGTATAATCATTTCCAAGTCGCATAACCTGGTTCTCGCTGCCTGAAGGAAATGCCTCAAGACTGAGAGTTTCTAAGGAGTTTGGGGAGCTGCCTTAATGGAGATCTACAGCACCAGTTGTCCCCTTTTATGAAGTCTGAGGTCTGCTCCTTCTCTCCCTTCTTCCTGCACCATTCTCACCCCCACAGACATGCACACACAAAAATCAAACCCCGAATTGTACATGTGTAAGTGTGAAAAATGCTGCTCAAATATTTAATTCTGTGGGCTGCTATCATTTCTTCCACATGGAATCTATTTGTTTTCCACTTCACTGTCTTTAAATTTTTATATTAATTTGACAGATTCTGCAAGGAGAGCAATGAAAATATGGATATATAAATATATATGCATATATTTGGCATGCGCCCTTCCCACAGGATCCATTTAATATATGTAAATATGCAAATATATGCACATGTATGCAGACTTGCTCTGGGAGACTTGTGATTTCATTGGTGTAGGGATTGGCACCTGCTCTGTAACTTGCGGTTTTACAGGGTCACCTTCAGTGCTAGGGGGTCAGTGATTTGCCTGTGTTAGCAGAGCTGGTATATTTACATCAGAGAGGACTCTTGAACCCAGATCTTTTTGCTTATCATATTTGCATGCTTAAATACATATGCATGTATAATATTATCTAAATCCTGTTACATAATAACTCAGCTTTGTCCTAATCCTATAATTTTCAATACTTTTAATCTTTTATTCTACAACTAATTGTAAGCTAACCCTTCGAGGCTAATGTGTAATTATACTTTTGAGTTCATACAGTTTAAGCAAGTCCTGGTGTTCAAGGATTTCACAGTATCAGTGGGTCTGTCTCATTAACACTCCAAAAATCCAGCCCAGGTAGTCTCCCCTCTCTTTGGGAACCATTCTGATTGGAGGAGGGAATACTTTGGATGGGAAAGAGGGCCATCTGGGATCCTTTCATCATCGCTGAAGATGACCCACTGGGAAGGGAAGCTGAGGGAGAAAACTGAGATTTCCTGAAGGAAGGAGAGCTGAATAAGGAAATCTAGCCTCCACCTGATGTGCCATATGTGCCCATGGGCATTCTCAGATGAAATACAAAACCGCAATTCTGACCACTTGTATTCATTAATGTACCACTAGGAGCTTTGGCTGGAGGGTTGTTGGCTCTGGGCTTGGAGAAAAATTCCAGTTTGGGATGTGGGGTTTTCTCCCCAACCTAAAGTACTTTCGTTGATTCCAAATAGTTATCACTAGTTTTCTTGGAGTTTTAAATATTTGTGCACCCATGGAGGTCCCATCAGAAAAGGATATGGGCCAAGTCCTTGTACATACTGTACATAGACATATATACCTGAAAAAGGGGTGGGTGTGCAAGTCATAATTATGGTTTACACTTTTGGGATCTGAGGTTCTAGACAGGATGCGGGAGCACCTCAATTAATGGAAACCCAAGTAACCAGAACTCTGTGTTAACTGGAGTTTGTGTTCTATTTTTGCAAGAGAGGGAAATAAAATTAAACCAAACAGAAATTTCAAGGTAATGTCCTGGGATTGCTGCTGGTGCAGCCCCCTCTGCCAGGAGATTTGTTTTGTGAAGTTTGGATTCAGTCAAAGGGCCCCACCTGAGGACCTAGAGGGCCACATGTGGCCTCTAGGCTGCAGGTTCCCCACCCCTGCAGGTCCCTTCCCTACCTAGATCCATAATCATGGGAGCCTATGGTTAAAAGTTACTGTCCTGGGGATGATAATCATGTTCATGACCTTTAGGTAGGAGACATTCCATGGGGAGTAGTCATCTAGCTTCATTCTTTTTTTTTTAAAGCAATTGGGGTTAAGTAACTTGCTCAAAGTTACACGGCCAGTCATTATTTGTGTGTGGGTGCTCATTTTCTGAGGCCAGTTTCGATCTCGGGTCATCCCAACTCCAAGGCCGGCACTCTTACTCACTGCGCCACCTAGACGCCCCTAGCTTCATTCTTAAGGGGAAGGGAATCATTTATTATTGTGACAAGCATTGAGCTAAGTGCTTTATAATTATTATCTTGTTTTATCCTTCCAATAACCCTGGGAGGTGGATGCTGTTATTATCCCCATTTTGCAGACCCCAGGTAAGTGCTTGTCCAAGGTAATAGCCAGCAAGCAACTGAGGTGGCATTTGAACTCAGGTCTTGCACTCTGGCCCCATCTAGTGGCCTCTAAGGCCATGCAATGGTATAGGAGTAGAAGTCCCTGGCTCAAATCCCAGCTCCGTCACTTAGTATTTTATGATATGGCTCAAGTAGTGTGGTTTATGGACCTGGACTTAGGGTCAAGGGCCACGGTTCAAATTCCAGACCTTCCATTTACTTCTTATATGACCTGGAGCCAGTCAGTTTACTTGTGTTGGATTTAATTTGTCATTTAAACTAGGAAAGTCCAACTCAAATCAAAAGGGGCCCCCTGCATGTGAGCCCATTGACTCAGAAAACCACAAATTAGCATTGTCTGTGGCATGTTGCATTTTTATCTTTTTTTGTTAAACATTTCCCAATGACATAATCTGGTTCTGCCACAAAGTGTGGGGGGGATAACCTTCAAAGTCCCTTCTCATGCTAAATCTATAATACCACTATCCTGAGTCACTCCCTGTTTGAGATCCTTAGTTTTCTCATCTTTAAAATGGAGATAAATGCTGAAGGGCATTATAGGGACTCTCAACTAGCATTTATAGAGCATTCACAATGTGCCAGTTACTTTGTTAAATATTAGAGATACAGAAAAAAAGCAGAAGATGGTCCTTGCCTTCAAGGAGCTTATGGTTTAACAGGAGAGACAGAGTGCAAATGAGTATGTACAAATATGATATATACAGGATAAAGTGGAGAAAATTAACAGAGAAAAGGTATTAGCTTTGGGGACTTTTGCTTAATAAAGTGATTACTACCTATCTCATAGGTTTGTTATTAGAAAAGAAATTTTGAAATTCTGTGTGTGTGTGTGTGTGTGTGTGTGTGTGTGTGTGTGTGTGATGTGTTTGGTCTGGGAGAGAGCCTGATTTCATTGGTGTGTAGAAATCCCATTGGGGAATTCCCTCTACCAATACATATTGGCAACTGTTTGACAATTTATAATTTTAGAGAATTGCTTGGAGCAGTGGATAGAGTGCTAGCCCCTGCAGTCAGAAGGATGTGAGTTCAAATCTGACCTCAGACACTTGGTAGCTTTGTGACCCTGCGTAAATCATTTAATTTTGATGAGAGAAAGAGGGAGAAAAGAGAGGAAGAGAGAGAGAGAGAAAATTGTTCATTGCCCTGAGAAGTTAAATGTTGCCCAGGGTTATATAGACCCTCTGTGGAAGAGGGAGGATTTGGACCCTTGACTTTCTGGGGCCAAGACTAGGTCCTCTATCTGCTAGCCCATGCTGCCTCTCAAAGCATACTACACACATATCTGCACATACAAATGTGTTGTATATGCGCAAGAGTATTTTTATTGCCATCGTGTGTTAATAATTTAGGAATAATTCTCAGCTTGAGAGATTAAACCAAACGGTTTTTTGGTTAACCAGAAATCTATATTCAGTCACCTTATTCCCTAGTTAATGGAGCATTTGTTTCAATAAAGAAGCAATTTAAGGGCGGCTAGGTGGCGCAGTGAGTAGAGCGCCGGCCCTGGATTCAGAAGGACCTGAGTTCAGATATGGCCTCAGACACTTAACACACACACACACACACACACACACACACACACACACACAACCTAGCCGTGTGACCTTAGGCAAGTTACTTAACCCCAATTGCCCTCCAAAAAGCCAAAAAAAAAAAAAGAAGTAATTTAGTTTGATGCTATTTTAACATCCTGGTGTCATTAGATTGTAAGTTCCTTGAGGGTAGGAATCATATTCTTTTTCCTATCTTTGTATCTCCAGTACTTAGTGTCTAGCACACAAAAGATGCTATTTAAATATTTACTGACCTAACTTCACTTAACCCTTGTGATAAGAAAAAGAAAATTATAATATATATAAAAATCCAACAGAGATGTTGATGTAACAGTAGAGCTCGTCTCTCAGCTTTCCTGGTGCCATAATAATTTAGTTATTTCACTGATACTTTGGAATTTCAGTGATTTCATGTGTAGAGATTTTGATTGACCCAAATTATAACCCCCTAATGCTTTTTCATCTTGGGAGATTCTCGTCCATGTTTTCCTTCAAGTCTTCCCTAACATGCTCGAGACCTTCCTCTGGTTCTTTTGGTCTCTAGGGGGTGCTGGTAACCTCTTGGACTGCTCATGTTTTGCCTCTTTTTATTCTCTGATCAGTCCAAATCTATTCTGGCTGTACAGGTCTTCACTGGTATCCTCTTCTGACCATTCTTAATATGTATCATCTTTGAAAATGTGGCAGCCTCATGTATAATTGATATAGTGTTTACCTTCTCAATGTGGGTGGGGAAGGGGGGAAGGAGGAAACTTAAAAAGAAAAGAATATAAGAAATAAATAAGTTTTTAAAAAAGAAAATCTGAAAACCTGCTTATATGTGTCTTTCTATTCAATTATCAGTCATTTTAATCCCTTGGCAATTATTCTACAACTGGTATCCCATGATTCACAAGCATTTAGTATCACAAGGGAGATGGTGTAGTGAAGGAAATAGCTGTACCCTGGATAGCCTGCTGGACCTGAGTGTGGATCTTGCCTCAACTAGTAGTGTGATACTGGTTAAGTCTCTGATGCTTTGTCAGCCTAGATTTCTTCATCTGTATAATGAGAGTAATTTAGAACCTATCTCACAGGGTGGTTGTGTAGATCAAGTGAATTAACATATGTAAAGTGTTTTGCAAACTTTAAATCCTATAAATGCTAGCTACTTTTAATAATGATGATGTTGGTCTCCTCATCCAAATTGGAAAGACAGAGTGGATGACAAATTATGTTGCCAGATTATGTTATGTCTTTGGATAGCCATTCCATCAATTAGCCTATCAGGATGTTTAGCTTATGCCAATGCTGCTGGTGGATGAGATCAGTGGATTAATTAATGGTTTGGGGCCCATTCCTAATTCCTTATGTAGTTGGCTAAGTCACTCCTCTCTGGGCCTCAGTTTCTGTAGCTGTCAAATGAAGGGATTGTACATCTAAAAGCTCTCGAGTCTTCTCTATCTTGAAAACTTACAAATTTAAGAAAAAGCCTAAAAGTATGATTTAATAGAAACTGACAGATTGAAGATAGAAATGGCTAAGGCTAGGGAATAATCCCGTGATTTTCCTGGTACAGAGAACTCTGAAATGAGGAAACTCTGCCTTCAATACCTTCTCTGAGAGCATTGAGGTTGTAACTTGCCCAAGGTTAAACAGCCAGTGTATGCCAAAGGCTGAACTTAAACACATGTCTTTCTGGCTTCAGGACTGGATTTTTATCCAATAAATCTCACTGAAGACAAAGAGATTCAGATGTTTTTAACTTTATATGTATGAAACTCAAAGGTATAAAATCTTGGTCTATGTACCAGGATGATAAAAGTAAATCTTGAAACACATGATTTGCCTTTTTTTAGAGTCAGCCCAAGGCTATGGGATGGTGATTTCTATGGCTTTTTTCACCTTTCATCCATCTTATGAAGACCATTGATGCCCTCTCTGGGGAGGTGCCAACTTCCCTCTCCTTCTAGGGATGGTTGATTACTCCCTTGCTTTCTGCTTATTGCCTGATTCTCTCTCTTTCCATTTGGATATTGCACTGTTAGATCTTTGTTTATTAGATATTTGTTTAAGCATCATGTCTTTTTCTCATTCCTGAAAAGAAAGAGAATGGGTTAATAGCAGCAGGCCAACATCCCCCACTACATAAACCAGAAGAATTTCAAAATTTACTTAAATATGAAACGAATTCATTTGGTTGTATTTGTATTTTTTTTGAGGGCAATTGGGGTTAAGTAACTTGCCCAAGGTCACACAGCTAGGTTTTTGTTTGTGTGTGCATTAAGTGTCTGAGGCCGGATCCGTACTCAGGTCCTTCTGACTCCAGGGCCAAAGCTCTACTCACTGTGCCACCTAGCTGCCCCATGTATTTGTCTTCTTAAAGAGATTACCTGGAATCAATCATCTGCCTATACACGGAGCAGAATGCTTGGGATAGTATTCTCCTCTGCACACTCCATGTTTCAACTTAACTGATGCACTTTCAGCCAGCTACACTATCATCCCTAGCCTTTGGCTCACATTGAGCCCTATGCCTTGAAATGTCCTCCCCTCAAATACCTTTTGAATTGTTGCCCATGATCTATGGGCAGAGATCTGCATGAGACACTGGAAAAGGCACAAAGTTTTGGTAAGATGTGGCCCCTCCCTCCACAAAGCTTATGGTCAAATAGGGAGATGAGATGCAGAGAAGACCATTATATAAATTACATAATAAGCACATTAAAAAAGGTACAGAACAGAGTGTCTTGTGATGGCCAAGTGGAAATCATTACTGACAGGAAGATCAAGAAATGCTTCATAGAGGAGGAGCCATTTACACTCAGTTGAATTTGGAAAGATAGGTGGTTTTGAAAATGCCTCCTGTGGAAAAGCTTTACATGATTGCTAATGTATAAGCTGTGTTAGACTGCTCACCGTCTTAGGGAAGGGGGAGGGGAGGGAGGGAGAGAATTGGGAACCCACAATGGTAAAAATTGTTTTACATGTAATTGGGAAAAACAATAGCAAATGTGCATCCTGAAAAAAAAAAGAAAGAAAAGATAGGTTGTCGTCGTTGTTTTTTAACCACCTAAAGTCTTATTGGAATAAAAAAAAAATTTTTTTAAAGACTAAGTCTGAAGGATCCATTTAGTTTTCTTGAGAACAACAACCTGAAGGTAGTTTTAATGAGATTGAAACCTGGTTCCAAAGGGTCCAAAATTTTCAAAGCTAGTCCTTAGATTCTAAAGAACCTTGTTTTTTCAAAGATTTTTTTAAAAAATTCAGCCAATTTCCCACATGACCATGTTAATAAGGAATTTCAGATTTGTGTAGAAGGTGCTATTTGTCTTACACAGGAGCTAAAGAGATCAGATGATACATTTTGGTGCCATATAAAGGCCACAGGCTCACAAGTGAGAGACTTGGGTTCAGATTCTACTTCTGACTAGCTGTGAGAACTTGGGCAAGTCATAGAACTTCCCTGGGCCTCAATTTCCTCATCTGTAAAGTGCAGAGGTTGGACTAGATGGCTTCTCAGCCCCCTTTTTGCTCCTAGGTCTCTTATCATGATCTGAAGTCAATTGTGAAGGTTCTAATTTAGTTCTGACATCTTGGTGCCTGGAGTCTGGAAGACCTGTGTTCAAATCCAGCCTTAGACACTTACTAGCTGTATGACTCTGGACAAATCACTTCACTCTATTTGCCTCAGTTTCCTCAACTATAAAATGAGCCGGAGAAGAAAAAGGCAAATCAGTCCAGTATCTTCGCCAAGAAAATCCCAAAGAGTAGGATAGAGTAGGATAGAGCTGAAATGACTGAATAGCAACGAATTAACCCAAGCACTGTTTCCCCTTTAGGCAGCGTGGTGCAGTGGGTAGAGGACTGGCTCTGTGACCATGGACCATGCCTCAGCTTCCTCATCTGTGTGTGTGTGTGTGTGTGTGTGTGTGTGTGTGTGTGTGTGTGAAGATCCCGTGATCTTCCTGGTACAGAGAACTCTGAAATGAGGAAACTCTACCTTCAATACCTTCTCTGAGAGCATTGAGGTTGTAACTTGCCCAAGGTTAAACAGCCAGTGTATGCCAAAGGCTGAACTTAAACACGTCTTTCTGGCTTCAGGACTGGATTTTTATCCAATAAATCTCACTGAAGACAAAGAGATTCAGATGTTTTTACTTTATATGTATGAAACTCAAAGGTATAAAATCTTGGTCGGGATTAACATTGCAGTGTTCACTTCACAGGTGCTGATGGGGTTTCAGATGAGGTAATATGGGTAAAGTGCTTTTAATAAGATTCTCTGTATCAGTTATGATACCCTGCACCACCACCCCTGCCTGTTAATGACAGTCTTCTTGTGTTATGGCCATGCCTTATCTCCTTTACTGGTAAAATATCATTCCTGTAGTGTGTGAACAGGGAGGTTGGTTTTTGCCTGGAGGCTCTTGGTCCTGGCAAGACAGCAGCCTGCACCTCCTCAGCTCCTGCTGCTAATTGGCTGGATCACTTATAAACACTTTGAAGGCAGGGGCTGTGTATTCTTCCTCCCCAGGTTCTGTATTCGAAAGGCGCTGGGGGCTGGTGAATTGGGTTGGTCTGAATGAATCACTCTGAGCTGGCAGGTGCTTCTTAAAATGCTCCAGTCCTAATTATTTCTGTCACATGAACTTTTGACTTGAGGGTTTTTAAAACAATTCATTGCAAATTGGATAAATTAAACAAATCCAGCATTCTTTGCATTCTGAAACTTTCTCCAAGTCCAGAGATAGAAGTGTCTTATCTTGTGAGCTGCCGGTCTGGTTTTCTTCACCTCTGGAGTCTGAGATGGGCTGGGATGAGAGGGGAGACTTTGCAGATCTTTACAGGAAAACTTTTATTTCATTCTCCTAGTAGAGCAAAAGTAGTTAAGATTCCCAGATATTCTTTGATTTCTTTTTTTTTCATCTTTTTTGAAGTAAGGAAACAGGAACAGTTTAAGAAGAAGTAGGATGGTAATACTATCAGTAATACTAACAAGCATAAAGCTTAAAGTTTGGTCAGATGCATTACATATATTGTCTCACATGTTCTTCCCAGCAGCCCCCAGGATACAGGTGCTGAGGAAAACTGAGACAAACAGAGATCAAGGGACTTACCCAGTCATACAGCTATAAAGCTGCACCTGAGCTCAGTTCCTTTTAATTCACAGGCCAGAACTTTCTCAATGACACTTAGATGCTATTTGTGTTCACTTTTTACTCCCTAATTCAGCTCCTGTTTGCTTCTAAGTGGGTTCTTGCCTGTTTTTATTCAGGGACCTCTCAGGCAGTCTGGTGAAGGCTATGGACACCTTCTCACAATAATGTTTATTACCTCTACTTGTAATGGAAGGAAATGCTAAATTTCAGTGAGAGGTTAATGAGAATAGAGACATAGATCTTTTTTCTCCCATCCACTTTCATGGACCACTGAACTCTATCTATTCCTTGCGGGGGTCCACGGGCTCTAGGTTTAAAAATCCCTGATTTCAAGCTTTCAGCCTGGGTTTGAGGTCATTCAAGTAGTCTTGAATTGACTAAATTAGGGAGATGCAAAGAAACAACCTGGAGTGAGAGGGGCTCTGGTCTGAGGGCTGGGCGGAAAGGAAACTGCATCCTTCCTACTGGGAATGTGATGGCAGGCAGCTCCAGGCTGGTGTTTAGCCATTTTCCTCAATCATGTTCAATGTTAAAATGTTGAGCAATGTTCAGTCTCCTTCCCTGAAGTAATCCTTGCTTGTAGAAATGGTCTCTCTCCTCTCCTCCCCTCTCCTCCCCCTCTCCTCCCCCTCTCCTCCCCTCCTCTCCTCCCCTCCTCTCCTCTCCTCTCTCTCTCTCTCTCTCTCTCTCTCTCTCTCTCTCTCTCTCCCCCCCCCCTCTTTCACATGCGCACGCACACACACACACAGGTAAATTCTGTGGTATAAACCTGTCTTAGAGTGAGCTAATTTTGACTGAATTTTCTCACCTAAAAATTGGGGGGATGTTTGATGAAGCGAACACCAGTGGGAACCTATCAACATCCCTGAGGCAATCTGCCATTTCACCTTCCCTGCTAAGAGAGGACAGAGCCTTCAGAAGAATCTTTGCTATGTTTCTCAAAATCTAGCTTTAGAAATGTCCGTTTTGTTGGATTATTTCATTATAATTTAGTTTCCCTACCACCAGAGATGGAGAGGAGGAGGCAGCAAGGGAGGATTGATTATGACACTTTGACAATGTCAGTTTGTTAACACAGTTAGATTTTAGATCATTATATAAGAAAGCAAGACTGACATTTCTGCTTTATTTTATTGTAAATAAATATTACCAAGGAATCAGTTAGGGTGTAGTCCTTAGAGGGAGCTATGACTCTGTCCAAATGATGTGTGTCCAGACATTAATACACAGAGGAACACCAGTCAGTTCTGTAGCCATGGGGAATCTATTTAAACCCTCTGAACCTCAGTTTCTCTACATGAAAATAGAATTGTTAACATAGCCCAAAACAATTTAGTAAATGTTTGTCCTATATGTAGCGTGCAGGTAGTACATAGTATGTCTTTGCCTTCAAGGGGCTTACAATCTATTGGGGGGGGAGACAACAAGCAAACAAATACATACTGTATGTTATGCATACATACATACCATACATATATGCAAATACATACTATGTACTACCTGAATGCTACATACAGGACAAATAGAAAATAATTATCAAAGGGAAGGCACTAGAATGAAGATTTGGGAAGGAATAACCAGGGATTCAGTGTCTTCTGGATGGAGCCAGTCTTACAGCTAATCAAAGATCGTTTCTTTAGTTACAGCTATGGGCCATGTGCTATTCTGCCTTCAAGGGACTTCTCTTTCATGAAAGAATGTGATGCCCACCTAGAAGGGCGGCTGGTTAACCTTTGTCTTTATTGCCCGATCACCTAGCATTTTGCTTGGCACATTAACAGTAAATGCTTGCTGGTTGGTTGTCAATAGGACAGGGGTCCCAGGGAGCACAATAGAAGGGGTGCTAAGAGCTAGCAAGGGTCTTGGGAAGGGTGGGGCTGAGGTGGATGGGAATAAGGAAGGGGAAATAGTAGCGGGGGACAGGAGATTTTACTTAGGCAACCCAGAATTCTGAATCTCAGGGATTCAGGGTGGCAGAAGTTTGCTTGCCATGGGAGAGAAAATTGTTACACCCTTCCCCAGAAGCAGCGACAGCTCTGCCCGTGCCCTCACTGGGCTGATGACTGGAATCTTTTCCATTTTCACTAGCTGAAGTTTTCTTTTTCATGGGAACAGTTCAATTTGAAATTTCTCTTGCTGGTAGTTTTTACATGTCTTGTAGGGAAGCTATTTTATTATTAAGATGTCACTGAAGCAGGTAAAGAAATAATCCATCTTGAGGGCTGTGCTGCTGACTCTCCAGATTTTCTCTACCCTGTCCCTTGCACTGAGAATCTTCCTCCAGCTCTCTCCTGGCTTTTCAGCTTCCTTTTTATATTGTCTACCTCCACCCCCACCCCTGCCACTGGGATGTAAATTTCTTAAAGACAGAATCTGTCTTTCTGCTTGTATCTCTATTTCCAGTGCCTGGCACATATTAAGAATATAATAAATGTTTGTTGGCTAATTTGTTGATTTGGTTTACTTCCTCCAGTCATAGAATCTCAGAGTTTGTAGGCACATCAAAGGTCATCTGGTCCAACCCAGACCTGAACAAGAATCTCCACCAATTGGTCCTCCAGCCTCAAGTTGAAGACCTTTAGTACACGGGACCTCCCTTTTTCTCAGGCATCCCATTCCACTGTGGGATAACTACATGATGGATAAAAATTGCTCTTTTTTTGAGAAGTACCAGGATACAGTGAATAGACTATGGGGCTTAGAGTCAAAAAATCTCATTCAAATCCTGCCTCAGACTCTTATTAACTGTGTGATCCTGGGCAATTCACTTAACCTTTCTGTCCTTACCTCAGTTTGCCCATCTGTAAAATGAGGGTATTGGACTCCAAGGTCCCTTTTAGTTCTAAATTTCAGATGCAGAATTATCCTATTCATGTAACATTCATGACTAGATCCTAAGAGCATCTTTCTACCCTCCACCCCCTGCTTTTCCTTTAAGCAAAAAGGGCACATGGCCCTTGTGTGTAGGGTAGGGAGTGGACTTTGCAGCCTTCAGTCTTATTTTTACTCTCATTAAACAAGTTCTATCATGCTCAGTGGTCAAGTCCAGCTGCTCATAAAATGCTGATGTATGACTAAAACATGGAGCTTTTACAAGGCTTTGGCCAGAACAATGGCATGCTTCCATTACATCATGGATCAGCACGTGAGTCTGGAGATGCATCAGCTATGCACAGCTCTCATGCCTATTCATAGCCCTTGGTAATTATGAGGTCAGCCCTTCCCAAAGTGGGGTGATGAGGTTAGCCCTGTTGGAGAGCTGTGCCTTGCAGGGGCTCTGAGAATCAAGGGTGGAAAGTGTGTGTCCCTGGGTCTAGTTCCCACTGTGGAATTTCCCAAGTAAAACATTTGAGGCCAGTGGGGCTCAAATCCGACCTCTGATATAAGTTATTTAAGCCCTCCTTGCTTCAGGTAATTCTACTCTAAGACTGTGAATTACAGAGAAGATGCCAACCTGTGGCAGTAAAGGGTGCTCCTGGGACTCCCTCATGCCAGTGGAAATGCAGGTTCAGTCCCTATTCCTATCCCAACTGAACTTCCTTCCTCATTGCAGCACACATAATGATTCCCCCTAACAACTAAATAAGTGGTCTTTAGGAGGTACCATGGCCACAGAGTTCACCTTTATGGAGCCAGTCTGGTGATGAAACCCAACTTAACAGGACTGGTCTTTGGACTGGGACATGCCCCTAAATCTTGGTAGGATCTATCAGAGCTTGTGCGCCACAGGCATGGTTTTTGAGAACTCACTGTCTTTGTCATGACATGATGACACATTGAGGCATCAAAGTAGGACCTTACTAGAGGTTTTGGACATATTTTCCTCCTTGTGATTTTATCTGTGTGGAGAATTTCTGGTGTGGAAACTCCCTCCACTAATGAAGAATAGCAATGCATTTTTTTACATTTAATTTTTATTTTATTTTTTTCTCAATTACATCCAAACAAAAATTCTTAACTTTCATTTTAAAAAAATTTTGAGTTCCAAATTCTTTCCCTCCCTCTCTCCTTTTACCCTTCCTAGAAAAGACAAGCAATTTGTTGTAGATTATACATGTACAATCATACGAAACATATTTCCATATTAGCAATGTTGCAAAAGAAAACAGAGACCAAAAAGAGAAAGAAAGGGAAAAAATAAAGTGCAAAATGCTATGCTTTGATCTGTATTCAGACTCTATCAGGTCTTTCTCTGGAAAGAGAGAGCATTTTTTTTTTTTATCATGACTCCTTTGGAATTATTTTGGATAACTGAAAAGAGTTAAGTCACTCCCAGTTGATCACTGTACAAAATTGCTGATAGTGTGTACCATGTTCTCCTTTTTCTGCCCACTTCTATCTTATGGTCTAGGCTCATATATTTAGAACAGGAAAGGACCTTGCATCAGACTCATTTTATGGATAAAGATACAGAGATCGAGAAAGTTTGAATGAAGGTCACATGCATAAGTGACAAGGCGAGAATTGGAACCCAAGACCTCTAAATTCAAATCCAGGACTCCTTCCCCACTGCTTCCCTTGGATTGTAGGGAGCTGCTAGATCAGAAAGTCATAGACTATCACACAGAAGTGACTGCAGAACTCATCTGCTTCAGCCTCTTCATTCTAGAGATGAAGAAATTGAGGAGCAGAGAGGTTCAGTGGTTTGCCCCAGGTTGGACTGGAAGCAAGCATCAGAGGCAGGATCTGAAGCCTGATGTGGCCTCATCTGGTGCCACACTGGGACAAAGCCGGGTCTTTCTGATTCTGCTCCACTCCTCAGCCATTAGGGAGAATTCCATTTGCTGACACAATCACAGATCTGTACGTATATCTATGTATACGTTTACCTGCTCAGATGATTTACAAAGCACTTTTCTTGCACCAGCATGATAAAGAAGGTGATGCAAATATTACCATCTCTATTCTGCATTTATTGATCAAAACCCATCTATTAGGCACTTACTGTGGGCCAGACACTGGCAAAGTGTTAGAGATATAAAGATCTAACCCTGTACATGGGTGTTGTGAGGATCCGATGAGATAGTGTCTGAAGTGCTTTGTAAACTTTAAAGGATCACTAGTCATTGATACCATTATCATCATTAGGCCCATACTTTACCGAGTATTTGCTTGTGCTAGATTGGGAGATCCTTGAGGACAAAAACTGTCTTTAGCCTGTTTTTGGATTTCCTGAAGTCAAATTTACGATATTTTTTAATTCACTTGTGAGACCCTTTAATGAGTTTGTGGCATGTCAGCAAGTTGACACCTGCTCCTTCAGTTGACTCACCTGGGCTAAAAACCAACTCTGAATATTGCCAAGAAGCAGCTTCCATTACAGCAGCCTCATGGAATGGTTCCAAGGTCATTGCCATACCTAGCCAGCTGTGCCCTGGTCAATTTGTATCTTCCTGGGGCCACCTGTTTACTTTTCCTTCTACAGGCTGGATCCTGCCTTTCTCCATCACAAACCCCTCTTTCAACTTAGATTTTCACCAGTCTCTTATCAGATTTCCCTAGAGTCCTTTATCAGCTATAAGCATTTAGTAAGCATTCTTTATGTAACAGGCATTGCACATGTTCTATGGATCTCACCTTTGGGCTCCTGACAGTCTACCTTCTACCTTTACTAGGACCACAGAATTACCGATTTTTAAATCTGTTTTTTAAAAATCAGAATTACAGATTTAGAGCTAGAAGGAACCTCAGGGGTCATCTAGCCCATCTCCCTCATTTTACAGATAAACGGAGGCATAGAAAGGTTAAATGTCTTAATAGAGGACATTTAATAGAACATACAGATAGCAGTGCCACAACATCCTTGTCTAAATCTTAGATTCTTTCCCCTGACTCTCACTTCTTGTGGGCAGAGACTGTTGTTTCTCCCTTTCTGTCCTCAGAGACTGGCATAGTGCCCCATGCACATCGGGTGTTTAATGAACACTGGTAGTTGAATCGACTTTGTTGATCATGATATGGTCTAGCTGGACTTTAACTATCAAGAAGTGGGTAAAATCCTAGAGACTTTTTTGCCTCCCCTTCTGCATCCAAATGAAGGACCTTCCTGAATGCTCGAGCCCTTCTATGGGCCAGCCTGTGGTAGCAGGCACTCAAGTGAATAATTCTGTTTCTGGCAGTTCTATGTCAAGGCAGATCTAAATACAGCAGATGCAGTTTCTGAACTCCTGCCATTGGCACATCTGGGGGATTATTTACTAGTTACTGGCAGATTTGTGGGGAGTGGGACAGAGAGGAGCAAGGACTTTCACCCTTTTTTATTATTTTCCACCCCCTGTACTCAGCCCACAGGCTCGGAAGCTGCCCCCATCCCTCTTAGAGCTTCTCTCCATTCTCTTTATAACTATGGAGTTTTTCATTTTGGGGAGAAATCTGAGCCTGCTGGCTTCTCTTATGTACATCCTGCTTGGTGGTTTGTTTTTTTTTTATAACAATTGGGGTTAAGTAACTTGCTCAAGGTTACACGGCTAGTCATTATTTATGCGTGGGTGCTCATTTTCTGAGGCCAGATCTGATCTCGGGTCATCCAGACTCCGAGGCCGGCGCTCTTACTCACTGCTCCACCTAGCCGCCCCTTTAGGGCAATTGGGGTTAAGTAACTTGCCCAAGGTCACACGGCTAGGTTTTTGTTTGTGCGGATTAAGTGTCGGAGGCCGGCTCCGAACTCAGGTCCTTCTGACTCCAGGGCCAATGCTCTATTCACTCTATTCCACCTAGCCGCCCCTCATCCTGCTTGTTTTTAATAGGGAAATAGTCAAGGCAATATGCTTACTCCCTTTCTGTCACATTGTCTCATTTTTCTGGAAGTCGACTTAGGGGGGTTTTCTCAGTGGAAATCCATTAGGCAGCTTAAGCAGAAATAAGCTGAAATATTTACACTGGACTGGGGCCAAGCCAGGGGCAACTAGAAACATCATCAAGGCATTAGGTAACTGAAAGAAGACCTGAGTTCAAATCCTAGTTCTGCCATTTCCTACCTGTGACCTTGGGCAAATTGCTTCCAATTCTCTGAGCCTCCATTTCTCATCTACAAAGTTACAAGGTTGGGCTGAGGCATCTTGTAGATGCCTTCTAGCTCTGGCTACGTTCGGTGGAAATCATTGGCCTAATGGCTCCCTCTAAGATTCCTCTCCATCTCTTCTCTCTAGGTCTTGTACGTGCATAACCCTTTGTATGTTGACTCCTCTATTAGAATCTGAGCTCAATATTTGGTCCTTTCTTTGTATCTCCAGGCCTTAACACAGTGCCTAGCAGAGAGCAAGACCTTAACAAATAATTGTTGACTGACCAACTGATAGCATCATGAGAAACAGTATTCACATATGAGAGACCTGCCAGGTGCAAGATAGATTAGCCTCTTTATCTCTGCTTGGTCAAAGGGAATGGAAATAGGAGCAAAGGATGGAAATTGGGGAGGGGCAGATATAATAATAACAAAACCAATAATAATTCATAGTAATTCCTATCTACATAGCGCTTTAAGATTTAGAGTGCTTTCCTCCCTACATACTGAAGAGACTTAGGGTTACTACAAAGGAAATCCTTCTAGCCCTGAGAGCTCTCCAGGCATGGAACAGGCCCCCTTGACCAGTAGCAAGTTTACCATCCCTGGAAGTCTTCAGGCAAAGACCAGATGACCTCTTGAGCATGTTCAGAGGAGGGAGTCTTCTTTGGGTAGGACTTGGACAAGGCCGCTACTGAGGCCCTTCCAACTCTGTTTCTCTGATTTTATGAAAGCAAAGCCCACACAAAGTGATTCACTCAAGGTCAAGCAAGAAATAAGTAACTGAGGCAGCTTTTGCACCCAGGTCCTGCCGTGGCTCCCCCTGTTAAAGGTCCACACACTTCAAATTCCAATATAATTGATAGAACTGGGCACAAAAGTCACCGTTGCTGTTATTTTAAACAAACATTGAGAAAGTCAATGTAAATCTCATGTTCTCTGCCTAGTTGTTGTGAGGATCAAATGAGATAAATGTAAACAGTTTTAGGAACCATAAAGCACCATATAAATGCTATTTTTATCATTCGAGTTTAGAGAGCACAACACACTCATCTCATTTGAGGCTCACAATCATCCTAGAAGGCAGTATAAGGCAGTACCTATAAGGTAGTACATTTCATAGATGGAGAGAAAAGCTCAGAAATGCTGTGTCCCTTACCCAGGGTCCCAAAGGTAATGAGGGTTTGAGCAGAATTAGAATACATACCTTCCTGACTCCCAGTCTCCTACCTACTACACCACACTGCCCACTAGATAAATTACTTATTATCAGATGAACAGTGTCCATGAAAGCTCTTTTCAAATGAAGTGCTTTATTTGGTTAGCCCTAAATACACAGAGACCATCCTTTTTTCCCTTCTTTCCTTATCTTTTTTCTTCTTCCTTTGGCATATCTCAGCATGCTCTTCCATTTCCCATTGACTTTGGGTGAGATGACATGTAAACACTATGTAGCTGATTGTCATTCCAGTTGATTTATTTATATGCTGTTATGTAGGAGCTGAGGGAGGGGAGAACAAGCAAGGAGAACCCTTCTAATGATCATATCCTCTCCTCAGTCTGTCTCTTCTTCTGTAGAAACTGGAAGGATAGTTCCCTATAGATTGTAAGTTCCCTGAGGAGAAGGCTACACTCATGTTTAGCTTTGAATCTCCAGTGACAAACTCATTGCATTGCACATAGTAAGCATTTGAAAAACATGTGATGCTTGGAATTAAATTCCAATTCCTTTGACCATTGTCCGTGGAGGTTCATGTCCTGACAAGGAGCTTCTGGTCAAGCCCAAGTCTTTTGATTCCACATACAATACTCTTTCTGTTCCCCAATCCTGTCATATTTGGTGATGGCCTTCCCTGCCAGAGAAGTGGCTTGGTCTCTTGTAGCTCCAAATTACAGATTCTATGACCATCACATAGCACTTTATCTGGTACCTGCTATTAGATATTGTAGGCACTCTTATGTATCAGCATTTTCTGTCTTAGCTCTGTATCAGGCTATAAGCTCCATAAATTCAAGGTTTAGGTAGGACTTATCTTTGTAATACCCCTCATCCCTAACATAGTATTCTTCATTCAGAAAATGTTTGTTAATATTGTGATCATGTGAGGAAACACTGAATGGATGCCAGTATTCATCTATCTATCTCTCTATCTATTTGTATCTATCTGTCTATTTGTCTGTCTATATGTTTATATGTTAATCTCGCTAGCTAGCTAAGGTCTGTCTGTCTATCTGTATGTCTGTCTGTTTTTCTGTAAAATAAGAAAGTTGTTCCATAAGGGAATCTTCTCCAGGGTCAGCATTATCTGATTCTGGGTTAACACTAACAACAATTAACAACAACAACTTAATTTATATAGCTTCTTAAAATTTACAAAGCACCCTCTTCAGGATTGTCCTGTCAAGCTGTATCATGTCAAACTGTGACAATGGTATTAGGACCCTCCTTTCATAGATGAGGCAGCCAGGTGAATTGCCCAGAGTTCTGGACCAACTAAGAGACAGAGCAAGGATTTGAAGCAAAGCCATCTCTCTCCAGATTTGATATTTTGTTCACCATTCCAAAGCTGTCATCAGATAGCCTCTATGTAGAAATTATTTGTTTGTCTTTATTGGCCATCAACATTCATTCCTTCACAAAATCCCTCATTTTGTTCTTGATGAGAACTCAAGGACATTTCTGCCAGTACTGAGCTATTCTCCAGCTTGGTAGCACATAGCGTCTTTGTCCCATGGCTCTGATCCTTGATGAAACCGTACAATGAACCCGGGTCATGGACTTCAGCATCTCACAGAGAATGATCTTATTTCCGATGTGTTTATGTGAATTCATGAGATCAGGAGCTGAGCCAAAGGGTAAAGATCAAGTGATAAAGGAAAGGCCAGATGAACACCATGCTGCACCCCCTGGAATGTCCTCAGCTTGCAGTCTCAGAATCCCAAGGCTGGGAGGGGCCACAGACAATGCCCTCTCCGGTGTCCCAAACTACGGGCTGCCCAGCTTCTGCTCCAAAACATGTCGAGGGCCTTCCAGGGCCTTCCAGCTGCTGCCATTCAGGGAGCTGTCAGCTCCACACTTGAATCTTCCATTTTTCTTGTTCCACTGGCTTAGCTTAAGCCTCATGTTGACTCCATTTAATCTGTACAGTCTCAGGGCTTCCTTAAGTGCCATTCAGTGCCAGAGGGGACAGGAATGCTGCCACAGAGCAGGGATGTGTGGATGTGTGGCCAGCATGGGCAGAGCTTCAGGAGCTCAGCTGTCCATAGAAATTGAATTCTAACTTTGTTGTTTGGGAGTTTAAAAAAAGTGCTTAGTCCTTTTTCAACAAATGTTTATTGAGAACTTATTTAAGTGATAATGCCTGGCCATGTAGGGTACAGTGACATAGTTCTATCTATCCTCCTCTTAGATTATATGCTCCATGAGGGCAGGAACCTTGTCCTAGTCATCAATCAACGCATTAAATACCTACTTTGTGCCAGACCTGTGTGAAAAATGAGAGTCCTTATCCTTGGTGAGCTTATACTTTATTGGAGGAGACAGGTTGGGTTCACAGATATGAAATGGGCATTAGCCATCAGCTAGTCTGATAAGGAAACTGAGGCCTATAAATGCTAGTGATTTTCCCAAGGTCCACACAGGGAGTAAGTGACAGAGCTGGGATTTGGGATTTGAGCCCACATCTCGGACTCAAAATACAAAGTTCTTTCCTATGTGCTTATGCTTACTGCCTCCTAGGTACTCAGATAAGTATATAACAAACATGTACAAAATCACGTTTTTAAAAGCAACACTTGCCATGTCCCCTGGGGCCTAGCACACTGCATGCAGCAAGTACTATATAACATTTATTGACTTGAAGCAAATTGAATGGAAAAAAAAATCTCTTCTAAAGAGACGAGATGAGGTGTTCACATATTTTGTTTATTTGTTTCTTTAGTTGTGTCTGACTCTTCATGACCCCATTTGCGTTTCGGAGTTTTTTTTGGCAAAGATATTAAAGAGGTTTGCCATTTCCTTCTCCAGCTCATTTCACAGATGAGGGAACTGAGGCAAACAGGGTGAAGTGACTTGCCCAGGGTCACCCAGCTAGTAAGTGACTGAGCCTGGATTTGAACTCAGTGTTCTTGGCATCAGCCCCAGAACTCTATGCACTGTGACCCCTCTTAGCTACCCTGTGTTGAGCTTTAGAAAGCTCCTACCTTTTTTACAATAATCCTGGGAGGCAGGTGGTCTAAGTGTTAATATCCCCCTTTTAGAAAGGAGGAAGCTGAGGCTTTGGGAAAGTGACTTGGCCAGCATCATTCACCAAACTCTGAAGTGCCATAGAAAGAATTGGAACCTAGAAGTTCTGGTTCCAAAAGGAAGGCTTTTCGTACTCCCTCCTCTGCTTACGTCACATGGCATTGTGTGAGGTGTTATGTAGAAAAGGAGGGCCAAGAGGAAGCAAGCTACCACCATTATTATTACTTGTTGTTATTATTATTATTATATAAAACACAGACCTCACTCTCAGGCAGCTTGTGATTGGCATCAGCAGTTTTCAAAGTCTGCTCTAGGGATCCCCGAGAGTCCCCATGACCCTTACAGGAGTTCAGGAAGTCAGAATTATTTTCATAATGATAAGGCAGTTTAATCTAAACTGCTAGCACTGTATTTTAAATATCAATAGATATGATCCACATAAACAAAAGCTCTTAGGGGAAGGACCCTTAATAATCTTTCAGATTGTAAAGGAGTCCTGTGACCTCAAAGTTTGAGAGCCACTGGTTTAGATGAAACTAACCCCTGTGAAACAATGAGAGAGTGATCTT
Organism: Gymnobelideus leadbeateri; assembly: GCA_011680675.1. Lineage (NCBI taxonomy): Eukaryota > Metazoa > Chordata > Mammalia > Diprotodontia > Petauridae > Gymnobelideus > Gymnobelideus leadbeateri. Next base: position 140,953 of record WOXC01002130.1, read on the forward strand.
CAGAGAGCTGGGGAGTTTTCATTCCTGGTTCCTGGGTGGAGGGGTCCAGGTTCTTAGGGTAGAGAGTTTGCCTTTTGGTCTGTACTGCTAAAGAACTGTGACCTCTGCTGGAAGGTGAATGAGGTAGATGGGGAGGACTTGGCGGGGAGGGGCTCAGGAGCAAACAAAAAGGAAAAAAGGCCTGTCTAGGGACAGAGCATTCAGTATCCGCTAAATTCCAGGACCCTGATCCCCAAGCAAAGTGCTAGTTGTCCCAACATACTTACAGTTCTGACAATCCAAAGTGGTTAAAATTCCAGCTCAGAGTCGCATCTGGGTGTAGACCAGAATAAAATTATAGGTATTCAGAGAAGGGGGAAATCTCCTGGGTCAGACTAGACAGGGAAGGCAGTAATGGTATGTTTGAGGTAATAATATGAATTCAGCCAGCATCATATTTTGTGCAAAAAAAGTGATCTGTTGTTAAATTTGACTGTGGCCCTGCTGGCCCAGGCTAGGGGGTATATCTCCTGGTTCTGGACAAACTCCTGGGCTTCCTTATCTAATAACAACAACAGCTATTGCCATTATTTATATTATGTCTGAGAGTTTATGAAGTATCTCCACATTCATTCACCCAATTTCATTCTCCCAGAACCCTGAGAATTGGGTAAGACAAATATTATTGTTCCCATTTAGGGGAAGAGAAAGTTGAGGTTCAAAGAGGAGCCATAGCTTGCCCAGGGTCACTGTACCAGTCACTCTTTGGCTTTTAGTATAAATGTTGACAGAAAGGGCTGGATACAGAGAGAGGAGAGATTGAGAGCTCCTCCGAAAGCTCTCTCCTGCACTCGAATCTAAATGGGCAAATGTGGTCTGGAGCAGAGGCAAGTAGGGAGACCACAACATCACTGCCCTTCAGCACATTATTATACCGTAGAGGAAAATCATTAGACACGAGGCTTAGCTGGTTGGTTTGTCAGGAATGCTAGTTTAGAATTCACATTTCCTGTTGTCTTCCTCATCTTGTCTTTTTGCTCTTTAAATAAATACAGCCACAGTTCATCCCAATTTTTTTAAAGTAACATATTTAACTTACTGCTTCACTAGAACACTTGGGTGTGTGCAGAAATCTTCCCTTGGCATTACTTGGCATCACATATGCTGAGCCAGCATTCTGTGCTGTAGGCAGAGCAGGGAGATAGAGGAACAAAATGGAGTCGATTAACAAGGAAGCATCATTGCTGGAGAAAGCCACAACAGGAGTTAAAATTGTGAAAGCTCCCAGCCCTCAGAGAAAGTCAAGAGTCTTTTCTCTGACATGACATGGATGCTAGCTTTGGGGTTTTGTTTTTCATATGTCTGCATGGTATCTGTTTGCCCAGTTCTCCTCTCTATCTTTCAACCTTAATCAAACAGGGAATTTTTGTTTGTGACTCACACAATGAATCAGGTTGTCAGTATATGACTGTGGATATTTTCATGGCCACTTGATGAAAAATGAATGAGATACCTCCCAGCATCATGTAGCATTGAGGCCCTTTAAGGGGAGAGGGAGAGGGAAAAGGAAAGGGAGGGAGGGAAGGAGAGGGGGGGAGAGAAGGAAAGGGAAGAAGAAAGGAAAGAAAAATGGTAGGAAGGAAGGAGAGAAAGAAGCACTTTTACTTGTCTGTCTTGATGAAAATATTACTTATACTTTAAAGAAAACTGTATGTACACTGTGAGAAACATCTGTTTGATCTATTTGTTATAATAGCAATTTTCAGCATTTTAAAAATGTTACTATCAAGACTGAAAAATCTTTTGAGGAGACATTATCAAGCTCCAAAGCATCACCAAATCAAATTTCTTTATAAGAGCTTTCTTGGCCCTTAAAAGATAGCACTCACATAAGATTAAAATTTTAAAGGATATCAATCAGCAATTATTTATTATGTATGCCAGGAACTGTCCTAGGTGCTAGGATACCAATATAAGAAGGATATAGGACCTGCGCTCAAGAATCTTACATTCTGTTGAGGGAGACAATGTGTTCCATTGGACAGAACATTAGTACTAGAGTCAGAGGACCTTATAGAAATTCCTTGTCTGGCACTAAGTGCCTCTGTGACCTTGAAGAAGTCACTTAACTTCCTTGAGGCTCAGTTTCCTCATTTGTAAAAAGAAAGGTTTGGGCTAGATAGCCTTTTGAGTTTCTTCTAGTTCTAGATCTCTGATGCTAGGGTCTTATGTATCTATAGAAATTGATCTAGGGGCGGCTAGGTGGCACAGTGAGTAGAGTGTTGGCCCTGGAGTCAGAAGGACCTGAGTTCGGATCTGGCCTCAGACACTTAACGCACACACAAACAAAACCTAGCCGTGTGACCTTGGGCAAGTTACTTAACCCCAATTGCCCTCCAAAAAGCAGAAAGAAAGAAAGAAAGAAAGAAAGAAAGAAAGAAAGAAAGAAAGAAAGAAAGAAAGAAAGAAGAAAGAAAGAAAGAAAGGAAGGAAGGAAGGAAGGAAGGAAGGAAGAAAGAAAGAAAGAAAGAAAGAAAGAAAGAAAGAAAGAAAGAAAGAAAGAAAGAAAGAAATTGATCTAAAATAAGTCAAAAGCAGTTTGGGGTGGGGAAGGCACCTGTGACTATGGAGATAAGGAATGTGCTCATGAGAGAAGTGACATTTGACCTCAATTTTGAAGGAAGATGAGGATTCCAAGAAATAGAAATAAGGAGGGAGGGTGTTGGGGGGGGCAGTCTGGACAAGCACAGGGGCAGAAGATGGGAAGTCATTTGTGGGGCATGTGAGGAGAACATTTGGGCTGGATTATAGAATTCATGAGAAGAGTGATGTATAACAAGGCCATACACATGGGTTAGAGTCAGATTGTAAAGGGTTTTAAAGTGAAAGATAAGAGTTTGAGTTTCTTAGAGTTAAAAGGGGGCCTTAACTAGATAGACAGTAGTTAAGAGCACTGGAATTGGAGTCAGGAAGACCTAAGTTCAAATCCCAATTTAGATACTGTGTGACCCTGGGCAAGTCACCACCCCACTGCAAAATAGGGATAATAACCTCACAGGATTGTTGTGAGGGTCAAATGAGATAACATATTTAAAGTGTTTTGCAAATCCTAAAGTGCTTTGTAAGAATAATAATATTAGTGAGATTATCTGGCCTACATTTTGGAATTACTACTTTGGGAAGTATGTGTGAAGAAGGGAGAGGCTGGAGGCTAATAGACCATGCAGGAGGCCAATTGTTAGCCTCAAGACTTGGCCTTCTAACTAACACAATAGTATAACTTAGAGGTGATGAGGATACAAATATAAAAAATGAATAAGTCAATAGGCATTTGTTAAATGTCTGCTATATACCAGGCACTGTGCAAAGTGCTGGGGATATTAAAAAAAACCAGTAGAAGACAATTCCTGCTCCCAAGGACCTAACATTCTAATGTATAAGCACACAGAAGGTGATTAATAAATGGTTGTTGATTGAGGACTGATTGTGGAAATAGAATGAAGAATGTTTTATAGACCTGTGTGGAAGGTTCCAACCTTGCTATATTCTAAATGGAGAGTAGCCTGCAAACACAAGGGTTGTTCAGCCCAACATAAAATTTGGGCTTTCCATTTTTTATTTGGTTTTATTTGATTTTCACAAAGTTCTGCATTCTTTCCTCTTACTTCCCCAAATCCTGATGCGAAAGCAGGAAAAACAAGACCCCGTTCACAAATAAGAGTGGCCAAACACAACAAATTCCCACATTAGCTGTGCACAAATAAAAGCATGCTTTGACCTGAAGTTGGAAGCCAGCATCTCTCTAGCTTAACTGGCTGTGGAGACTATATTTCATTAGGAGTCTTCTGGAGATGGGCTCTGTCATTGTCTTAATCAGAGTTCTCAAGTCTTTCAAAGTTGTTTGTCCTTGCAATGTTGTTACTGTTGTATCAATTGCTCTTGCCTTTATCAAAATTCTAAAGTTTTTCAAAGTTGTCTTTGAAATATTGTTACTATTATATAATTGTTCTCCTGTTTCTGTTCACTTCCCTCTGCATCAGTAAATACAAGTCTTCTCAATTTTCTCTGAAACCATTTTCTTCATGATGGCCTAGTGGATGGAGAGCTGGACTTTGAGTCAGGAAGTCAAATCCTGCCTCAGGCTGTGTGACCTTGGGCAGGTCACTTAACTCCTCTGTGCCTCAGTTTTCTTATTTGAAAAAAGAGGAAGTTGGACTTATTGACCTCTAATGTCCTTTCCATCTCTATCCTATGAATTATCTTTATCTTCTAGTACCTGTTAAAGTGTTTTATGCATATGGCAATTATTTTCTAAATGGTTGTTTAATGTGTACTGAGCAGGTTACATAAATTCCCTATGCCTTAGTTTTCCACATTTGGAATGAAAGGGGTTGGACTAGATGACTACTAATATCCCTATCAGCCCTAAATCTATGATGCTATGATTTAGTGCTAGCATAACTTCAGCCAGTCCTTCAGAGGCATGCTCATGGTCCATGGAGAGGTTAGTGAATCAATAGGCATTTATACTGGATTGGGTCCAGTACTTTGTTCTCTAAGTCAGGTGGTAATTGGCTTCTTCAGTAAGGTAAACAGGATGGACTTTGGGTGTTCCTGGATTCTTGAGCCTTCCTAGCCTTCCTAGCCAGTAGTATTAGGTCTAAGTCATTCCTTCCCCTTGGAATTGTTTCCTTTCTATCATCCATAGCTGTTAAACAGTGGGACAAGATGCCTGCCAACAAACATGGTGGCTTGCTGTTGGCTCAGAGCTTTGGTATAGATTCAGTAATTGTCTCTTAGAGCTGCTGTTAAAGGTTCTGCCAGCACTGGATGGGAGGAATGACTGACCCCAAAGGTCCCTCCACGTCTAAGATTCTTATCCTATGCATCTAGTCCAATCCACAAACACTTCTCAAATTTGAAAGGGACTGTGACAGAGTATTTGCTTGCCACTGGAGAAAATGCAGCATGGAAATAGAGAAGTATAGAGTGGTAACTTGAGGAGAAAGATAAAGGAGCCACAAGAGGGATTAGGAAAGGCTCCACATAGGAGACAACTCTTAAAGGAAGTTAGGGATACCTAGGGATTGAATAGAGGAAGTGGTACATTGCAGATAAGGAGGATGAAGGGGGGCAGCCTGTACAAAAGCATGGAGGTAGGAGAAGAAATGGCCAATTTAGGGAATAGCTGATAGGCAAATTTGGCTAGAATGCAGATTGTGGATAGGAAGTAATGTAGTAGTAATGAAGTAAAGTAATAAGTAGTCTGGAACTCTACTGGGAAGGTCTTTAGATGCCAAAATGAGCAACTTATAATTTATCCTGTTGTACCATTTTAGGAATAACAATTTGGCAACTGCAAAAAGAAGGATGTTTTGGAGATAGGAAAGCCTGGAAGCCCAGAATCCAATAAAGAGGCCATGGTCACAGTTCAAATGAGAAGTGACAAGGCTAGGAATTAGGGTGGTGTCATAGTGAATGGAAAGAAGGAGGGTAAAGGAAGCCACTATGAAGGTAGAATTGACAAGTCTTGCCAACTGGTTGAATGTGAGGGCTGAAGGAGAGCTGGAGGGGTTGAAGATGATGCCAAAGTTTCAAACCTGGGTAACTAGAAGGAGGGTCGTCTTCTTAATAGAAGCAGAGAACTTGGGAGGAGAGGGGTTTGGGGAAAAGATAATTTGTTCTATTTTGGTCACATTGAATTTGGGGTACCTATTAGATTTCCAATGCGAAATGTTTTGTATGCTTTGAGAAGATTCATGGCATCACAGAATCTCACTTGGAAGGGTTTAGAGGCCATCCTGTACTTGAAAAGGACCTCCCTCTACAACACATCCACCTACATGTGTCCTTCTGGTATGGGTTTTATTACTGGCTCCTTTCTTGAATTTTAACTCTTGTAAATTTTTGGTTCTCTCTCCTGCTATTCTTCCTACATTTCATCTGCTCCCTAGGTTATCTGGCTTGGTGGACACCTCCAGGCAGCTTTCTCCCACCCCCTCACTTTTGAGTACAAAGCCATTTTGAGTAGATCTACAAAACTCTAGGAAAATGCATTCTTAGCAACCTTGTTAAAAAACACTCTATCCCTAACTAGGAGACTGACATGTCTATATTTTAAGTCATGGGCCAGAAATCTAAATTTCATTCATAGATGCCATCTTCTTAACTAGCTGTTTACCTCCCAAATCAGCCTTTCTCTTTGAAATTCTTCAGTCTCTGAGTAGTAAAGATGAAGACACTATGGCCCATAGGTCTTGAGATCCTTGTCCAAGATTCATACATCTTTAGCAGTGCTTCCTAACAATGCAGTCAGATTGAGACCTCCTTCATCCAGACAGCAAGAATTTCAAGGTCAGGAACATGCTTTATTAGACAGCCATGCTCTTCCTGGAACCATTCAGGGTGTTTTGAAAAAACAAAGTTGACAAAAACAACATTGCAGAAGGTAGTTGGTCTGATTGGAACATTTTCAATGGACATTGACTGAATATTATTCTGATGGTATTTCTAGACTTTATTTTGGGGATTGGTTGTGATGTATTAATAACACCATCACCAAAAGATGGCACCCAGGACAACCTTAAGCAAGTTATGCCTAAATGGACTTGGATTTTTGCTTTTTTAAAAATCGCCCTCAGTCCCAACCACTGTTCTGAAAACATAGTCCACTCAAAAGATAGTTGATTGATTTTCAGCTGAGTGAAAGTAATTTCCTCCTGTCTCATAAAGAGCCTCTTTGTCCTTCTCAGCAGTGTATAATCTACTCATTTGCCCTGCAAGTAGCATGATAGATTTCTTTGTGGGGTTTTTTCCCTAGATGATTGCCTTTGAGATGCTTAAGAGCAAATCACCTCTGGGGGGAAACTGACCCTGATCCTCAATCCCTAAAGATAAATGCACTAAGGGAAAAGAAATGATGGGCTAGAATCAAGCCACAGTCACAGAATTTTAAGAACTAAACTACTTGTCTTTTTGTGGGATTTTGGCTTTTTTGTTTGTTTGTTTGTATTTTGCTGTTGTTGTTTTGTTTAGGAACCAGCTCTTTTGTTTCTGATTGCATATATCAAAGATGTCAAACACATAGCCCTCAAGAGTCCTGAGTGCGGTCTGAACCAGAGTAAAATGTAATATTTGGCAAAATAAATAAGAATACTATGAGATATAGATATATGTTCATATGTGGTCTTCCAAGTCAGTATGTGGCCCTAGGGATCCTTATGTATGAATGAGTGGCCCTTGTTTGTAATCGAGTTTGTTACCACTGGCACAGGGCAGCGAGATGGTACCATAGTAGATAGCACACTGGATCTGGAATCAGGAAAGCACCCTTTCCTGAGTTCAAATCTGCCCTCAGATCTTTACTGGCTATGTAACCCTGGGGAAGTCACTTCACCCATTGCCTCAGTTTCCTCATCTGTAAAAGGACCTAGAGAAGGAAATGGCAAACCACTTCAGTATCTCTGCCAAGAAAACCCCGAATGAGGTCACAAAGAGTCAGACATGATTGGAAAATGGAACCATTGGCATATATGATATGACAGGCATAATCTCTATAATTCTTTAATTTCTGTGTTCATCAATATTTGTTAAGTAATAATGATAGGGCCACGAATGTTCTTCCAGGTGACTGAGAAATTTTGTTATAGAGAATAATCATTCTGTTTGATTAGCTTTTATTAAATATCTACTTTGTGCAGTGGTGCTGGGGGACATGGGAAGTTTAGCTAATACATGGTTCCTGTTCTCATGGAGCTTCTGTTCCAGCAGTGGATCACACTAGATGGCCTTTGAGGTCCTTTCTGGTCCTAAATCTGATTCTGTGGCCCAATTACTTCCCCTTTGTCTTCTATAAAATGAAGGGATTGGATTAGATGGCCTCTGAAGTCCCATTTAATCTAATTCATAATCTGTGCCTCAGTTTCCTGAACTGCAAAATGAGGGGGTGGGAATCTCTTTCAGCTCCATGATTCTACTTAATTTTGACATTTATAAGGAGGTTTTATATTAAAAGTGGCTAAAGCCCTTTGTCTTTATTTCTACCAAGACCTTCCTAGACCTGTATTCCCTCTGGCAGTTATTGCAAAGGAAAGCAATTTAATTCATTATGTTCCTGAGTCCCTGTGACAAGTTCCATTTCCAAGACAAGAATGTTTTCTATTTATAAAGTCAACATTTCCTGGTAACTTTCATCCAAACTCCTTGCATTCCTCTGAGGTATGTGAATGTCAAACATTAATCTCTCCAATATACAGATGAGAAAACCAAAACAAAGCTCTTGGATCAGCTGTTGTTCAGGTACTTCAGACCCTTTGTGACTCTGTTTGGGGTTTTCTTGGCAAGGATACTGGTTTGCCATTTCCTTCTCCAGCTCCTTTTACAGAGGAGGAAACTGAGGTAAACAGATTAAGTGATTTATCCAGGTTCACCCAGTTAGTCTGAGACCAGATTAGAACTCAGGGAGATCTTCCTGACTCTAGGTCTAGCACTCTAACCACTGCTCCACCTAGCTACTCTAGGCACCAGAAAGGACCTTAAAAACAACCCTATTCACCACCAAGAAGGATGGAAAATTAGAAGGATGGAAGCACTTGCCCCACATCATAGGTAGTAAGCAGCAAAAAGGTTGGGACTTGAACCCAGGTCTAAAGGTTTAAAAAAAGATAAAGGTACAAGCACATTTTTGAGTGTCAGGAATAAAATCAGTGTTATGTCTAAAGTAAAATCCTGTCTCCTGTATGAGACTATGCTATATCTCAGGAGTAAATTCTTTGAATACTGTGCCTGGAAAACCATTGACCATACCTCGAAAGGAATATTGGATACTCAACCACAAAATAGTCTTTGAAAATCACTGTGCTGGAGGCCTAGGATCCATTGTCAAAGTCAAGTCCTTCCTGACAATATCTGCATTCTTCATACCACTGGGATTGCATGTAGTCTGATTCTTCAGTCAGGCAAGCCATTCCCACAATCTCTCCCAGATTCCATATGTCTCTAGTTTTAATTTTATCAGAACTTGTTCAATGTGGGCAGATGTCCACAGAGTACCTACCAAAAAATGGAGATCCTCAATAACTGATGTCTTTAGAAAACTTGCTTGACAAAACTGGGATATTCCAGGGGGAGAAGTCCCAAGAGCTCTCTCCATTCTTGTAGGCCCCTCCTCCCAGTGGTGATTTTCTTTTGGAATTTCTATTTTGAGGAAGCATCCAGGCCAATCATCCTTCAATCCTCCTAGATGCACTCCTGGTTCTCTGGGCTTTGCCATTATGCCCCATATGAGAAACTTCTTCTCTCCCTCCCTCCCCTCAACTTTTCAGCTCCTTTTATGCATAATCATATCCCATTAGAATGTAAGCTCTTTGAGGACAATCACTGTCTTTTTTGTCTATGTACTTTAGCACAGTCCCTGACTCATAGTACTTAATAAATTCTTGTCAACTTGACTTGGTTGTGAGTTTTCCCAAAGAAATGACTACCCTTTCACCCCCCCAAAAAAACCAGACTTTTAAAGTCAAGATCATTCTGTGATTTTATTAATGTAGGAAACTCCTCATGAGGAATCCCCTTCTATAGAGCTGAATCAGATCCTTCTCTGCAATTTGTAGTCTTAAAGAGTTGTCTGAGACATTGAGAGGTTAAGTGACTTGCCCACAGCCATATAGCCAAGATGTGTCAAATGTGGTGCGAGGTCTTCTAGGCTCAGAGTCAAGGTCTCTGTCCACCATGGCATGCTGTTTCCATCAAGTCACAATAGTAGAGAAAAATACCCACGGTCCTGACCTACCTGTGGCACTATGGTAGCTGCTTTCAATGGTTCAATGAATACTTGTTGTCATAATTCATCCACTGGGGCTCTTGCTGTCCTGAAAAAAAAATCAAGGGATTCAGAGGAAGTTCAGTGAGGTTTCACCCTTTTACTAGTGTTTTTATTTAGCTGCACAGAGTTATTTCTGCCCCTCTGTAGTTGAGATTACGTTTTCAAAGGAAGGCCGAGGATTTGACTCCCACAGATGTTGGAGGAAGGCATGGCACTACACAGCACTCTGAAAACATACCACTTAATGGCTCAACCTTTTAATCATGCTGGAAATTTATTTTCTGGCAAATAAGTGCAAACCTATTTTTACACATTTTATTTTTTTTAAAAGAAAAGGCTGCCCCCCTCACTTCTGCGCTGTCATCAGATTGCACAGAGACTCTCACCCTGGAAAATCACTGCACGTTACAGGGCTACGTATTACAGGGTTACATGTTACAGGCATCAGGGCTTCCAAGTGCAAAGTCTAGATACAAGCAGGCTTCTGTTTATCTAGAGTCCAAGTAGCCAGAAAGTTCAGGTAGCTGGAATTTTCATTTTGTCTGTGCTCAACTTTTATAAGAAACTGGAAGGAAATAAACTGAGATCAGAGATTGATTTGGAAAAACAACTTTCAAGACACATTGAAAAGTCAGTCCAGACTCAGCTCCGTCTCTTCCATAGGCTACATTGACAGACGTGGCTGGGAATGACTGGCGTCTAGTCCCATTTGTGTGGAGAGCCTCCAGTATTCTTAGTATGCTTTCACTGGTGATTGTACATCATTCTTTTGCCAATTCTTTGACCATAAGTGACACGTAAGACTTGTTTAACCTGAATTTTCTTGTCCCCAAACTTTGAGTAAAGGAAAAAAATATTTATTAAGTATCTATTATGAGTCAGGTTCTCTGCTAAGTGCTGGGGATACAAATATAGAAATGGGACAGTTTTGCCTTCAATGAGCTTAAATCATCATCACCACCAGCACCACCACCACCACTACCACCACCACCACCACCACCACCACCACCATCATCATCATCATCGTCATCATCATCATCATCACCATCATCACCACCATCACCACTACCACCACCACTACCATCATCATCATCATCATCATCATCACCACCACTACCACCACCACCATCATCATCATCATCATCATCATCATCACCATCATCACCACCATCACCACTACCACCACCACCACCATCATCATCATCATCACATCATCATCATCATCATCATCATCATCATCATCACCACCACCACCACCACCACCACCACCACCACCACACACACACCACCATCATCATCATCATCATCATCACCATCACCATCACCATCACCATTCACAGCATGCTTTAAAGTTTCTAAAGCACCCTTCACATGTCATCTCATTTGACCTGGCAACAGCCCTGTGAAATGGGTTTAATTACTTTCATCCTCATTTTATAGGTGAGGATAATGCCCAGGGTCACACAGCTAGTAACATCTAAGGTCAAATTTGAACTCAGTTCTTCCTGATGCCAATTCCAGCACTCTTTCCGCAGTACCACCTACCTACTGGATTTCTTCTTCATTCTCATAGGGGAGGATACAACACATAGAGGAGTGGTGGCCAGGGACAGCAGATTTGGTTTGGGGACTCATAGGGATGGTAAATTGAGTCATTGGGCAATCGTTTGGCATGCGCTCTTCAGAGGCAATGATGGTGTTGATTCAGTCATGGAGTCCAGAACAAGAGTGGGGAACCATGCTGCATAAATGTTCATTGATGGCACTCCTTTGCCTATTTAAACTCTCTTTATAGGTAGATTAGTACAAACTGTGCTGATCCTTAGAAGCTTAGAGCCTGGCTATCTTACCTGTCTCTACTTCCCAGGACTAAATGCCCTATGTTCTCATTCTTAGCCACACAACCCAAGCATGGTTTCCATTGTTACCTATTGGACCCAATCTGATTTGGCAGCAGTAGAACCCAGGGTGAGAAGCCAGATGTGAACCAGAAAAAAACCATAATAACAACACTGAAACTCCTTTTTACTTTAGCTGTTCCTTCCCTCTTAGGATTCAGAATGGACATCACTTTTGTCTTCCAAAAGTAAAACAATGCGTACCTAAGCTTTCCTGTGCTGTGGAATTGAGGAAAACAGTATGTGCTGACAAGTCTTAAGGGAAGTCAAACCTAAAAGGTGATATAAGATCAATTCAATGTAACATGACCAAAAAGAGTGCCCAGCATACCAAGCCCTGAGCATACTCTCCAATATGACAGTCCTAGTCTGGGCAATTCAATGTATAGTAAGTACCTACCATATGTAAAGCATGATTTTGGGCTCCGGGGACCCAAAGACAAAAGGCAAACAATTCCCGCCCTCTGGGACTTGGGGAAGGAAGGTGGTAATTCATCAATAAGTTCAGAACCTCAGGTGTAAACATTTTTTTATCAATGCAGAACACAATCATGTTGTAGACTTAGAGCATTGCCTGTGGCTCCCAGCTCACAGAGCTAGTGGGTGTCAGGAGCAGGATTTGATCCCAGGGTTTCCTGACTTCAAATCTAGCTCACATGACCTTGTGTTTGTTTTGGGGGCAGCTAGGTGGGTGGTCCAATGCTGAGAGCACTGGATCCAGTCAGGAAGACCTGTATTCAAATCCAGCCCCAAACAATAACTGTGTGACCTTGGGCAAACCACTCAACTTAGGTTTGCCTCAGTTTCCTCATCTGTAAAATGAAGGCAATAATAACACCTATCACACAGGGTGGTTGTGAAGATCAAATGAGATATTTGTAAAGCACTTAGCACAGTGCCTAGCACTTAGCACTATAGAAATGCAGGCTATTAGCTATCATATACAGCAAAAAGTAAATCTGGGAGTGTTAAGCACTGGGGGCGAGGTCCCAAGTGCTGCTTAATAAAGAGGCTTAGAAACCAGAGGCTTGCTTATCAAATGAACAGTGAGAGGAGTTTCCCAGGATAAAGAGAGGAAAGAACAAGCAAAAGCTGAAATGTAATTAAGAGGAACCTGGGGAAGTGGGAGATGTAGTGGGGGAGCTATTCAGTGGGGGGTTGGCCAAAGAAATAGAAGGACTAGAAGGGAGAAAATGCAAATTGGAGTTGGAAAATACGGTGTTGGAAGGAACACAAAGAGCTGTCCAATGAGAACTGAGATTGCAGAGTCTAACCAGAACAGAGGCTTTGGAAAATGGAAAGGAAAAACACGGGGGCACAAAGAAAAGGACAAGGAAGAAGAAATGAAATGCCACAGAAAGTGGGAGAAGAGAAAAAAAGCCATGGAAAAATAGGTATCTTAATTTTTTACAATTTCATGTCCAGCTGGAATTAAACACTTTAAGGTTCATTGTTCCAACATCAAAAGAAAGCAGACCTTAGGCCATCAAACCATCTGTCTGGGACTGCCCAACTGCCCTCATCTTCCCCAGTGGGGACTGTATTTTGGAGTCTTTGGCAACATCATGGTTTTCCAACTGGCTGGTTTTAGAGTCTTTCTCTCAATGAAATGTCCGCTGAGCAGGAATCCTATTTTTCCAACCCAGATAAACTCTATGTTAAAAAAAAAAAGAAGGTTGACCATTTTAATGACCCTGTGCACCATCTTTCTGCAAATATTCATTGTCAGAACCATACCTAGGGCAGGGCAGGTGAGGCTTTGCTTCAAGTCATTAAAACTGAGAGGTTAAAAATATTTAAAGGAATTATTTTAAATAATTGTGTAATTTTAAAATTTTACTAAATTTAAATTTTTTATAGCACTTTGACTCCTTCAGCAGGGTAGAGCCTACTTAGCAAGAACAATTATATTAGGAAGCTACCAGATGGTGCACTCCCTGTTCCCCACTCCCTAGTGGTTCCACACTATGTGAGCTTCTTCCTGGCACAGCTCCACCCTATTCCTCCCCAGATGGTACATTCTTAGCAGCCTGGGTCTGTCCTAGTGTCTCCCCCATGGGGATCACTGTCTTGGGATCTCTCCCCCCAGTTCTATTCCACCTGCACTGGGCTGCTGTCTGTGCTTCCACTCCCAACAATTGATTTCAGGTCACATCCAATACTCCATGCTTTGTGTATATACACTACTAGTTTGGTGTCTGGTCCTTTCTGTTCCCTGCCTCACTAGATAAAATCTACTTCGCAAAGGGTCATCCAGCATGGAATCTTTCAAAGCCTCTCCCCACTTTGCTGAAATGATTTCTGAATTTGAGACCCAACATTAGACACCTAATATGTGTCTTGTGCTGTGACAAAGGCCTGAGTTTCTTGGATTATTAGACATACCCCCCAAACTCAAATCAAATGATTCCTCAAGATAGTGTAGGAATCAAATACTTTAAATGGTTTCTTTTTTGTATAATTTATTTATATAATATAAAGAGGAGAGAAAGAGAGGGAGAAAAGAGAAAGAAAAAGGAGGGAAAGACAGACCTACATTAACTTCAAGGGGTTGTAATTTTGTCCTTGAGGGTGCCCCTCCTCCATGACTTCTCTGTTATTGAATAGTCCGTAGCTATTCATCCCCCTCCACCCAACCTTGTTGATAAGCCTCTCCAAACCAGCCAGCCTGGACCAGGATTGACAGATATCTTTTCACTAGACAAGCCTTGATTCTGATCTCCATGTTGGCCAAGAGAACTCCAGAAAAGCTCCTAACATGTTAGCTAGCCTTCCTGGGCTGAATTCATGGAAGACCAAGAGCTACACAGAATGCACAGGCATTAATAGATTGGGATCATTGGAAGGATTAGCTCAATGAATTAGATCATAGCACTAGTGGAATGTTGGGAATTCATATATCTACATACATATATCTGGTATTATCATCATTAATGATATTAAAAATGCTTCTCTCTGCAAAATAAAAGTCTTTGCATTTTATAACACTTCACTTATTTTTTTTCTAAATATGGGTATATGAATCTCAGTGGGAAATGTGACATTCCTTTGTTTGGAAGGGTGATTGACTGCACATAAAGCTTGCAGAATATGGGTTCTGAAACTTTTGTGTCTCCTGGCCCCCTTGGGCAGCTTCTGGAGAAGCTTCGGGACTCCTTTTCAGAATCATGTCTTTAAATGCATATAATAAAATACAGAGGATTACAAAGAAAACCAATTCTATTAAAACACAATGATAGAAATATTTTCAGTTCACCTCCCAGCCCTATATTGACTCCATCTATTTAATACAAACAAACAAAATAATTATTATAATAATTATTTTGAGCTGTAGTTTGCAGCGTGTCTATTTTAGAACAAGACCAAGGATTTCCTAAATATAGTGAACAAGTTTTTCTGATGGTCCATATTTTGCTTCTCTCTCTTAGAAACTAGAGGGTGCTTTCTGTTGTCTAGTCAGGAACGGTCAAGAATGTGTCCCAAGCATAGAGCCAATGTCGTTGATTACTGTGCTATGGTAGAAGGACCATGGGAATTCTGGTCCAGTTATACTGCAGTCATGTAGTCAGGCAATAAGCATGTATTTTATTAAGTGTCTCCTATGTACCAGGCTAAGTTCTGGCAGATTGAAAAACAAAAGTGGGACCTTTTCCCTTTGCTCCTGCGGCTTACATTCTACTAATTAGTTATTTTAATATATGCTAATTATATACACATAAATCTCTCTCTATTCTATATATATATATATATATATGTAGTGTTATAAAGTGAAAAGACTTTTATTTTGCAGAGAGAAGCATTTTTAATGTCATTAATGATGATAATATCATATATGTGTGTATGGAAATATGAATTCCCAATATTCCACTAGGGTTATGATCCCAATCTATCAATATATAGTATATGTTATACATATATATTCTATTTATAAATATATATTCTAATGTATAGTAATTAGCAAGTCACTGGGCCCTCAAGACCTTATCTCTGAAATTCAAACCTTCCAATGACAAATCTGCAGGATATTTTGATAAGAGGATCAGAGATTTGGAGCTAGAAAGGACTTCAGGATTGCCTAGGCAACATCTCATTTAAATTATTTTTATTAAAAAAATTATTGATATCTTTTGTTTTTAGATAGTTTTCTTCCTCAACAGATCCCTCCCTTTTCCGTGGTCAAAGAGTCATCTGTTATAACATAGAGTAAAAAACAAAGGGGAAAGCAGTTCAGCAAAACAGGTCTTGTCTAATATCATATCTAGTGCCTCATCCATAAGCCTCCTCCAATAGTACATGCACTGTCTTCTACCCATCGTCCTTGACCTGTCCCAACAAGGGACGAAGGGGCATTCTCCTATCTCCTCACTATTTATGATTGTTGATTAAAATTTTACATCTCTCAAATCACAGCATAATCCAAAACACAGGATATTTCCCTGAAGGTCATAATACAATCTTCTCTACTGGGACCTTTTATCTATTAAGTTTGTTAAAATCTCTTCTTGTCTTGTTAGTATAAAAATGAGTATTTGAAGTGGGGGTGGGGAGAGGCATTCTGAAGTAGCTAAACTGTATTTTTTAAATTTTGTTTTAATTTATTTATTTGGATTGGGATGTATAGAGAAGTCTAAAGTGATGTTACTTCAAGGTCAAAACAAAACTTACTAATGGTCTGAACAAGGATGCATTGTGGGAAGCCTGGAGCTCTGGGAGCTGTGAGGACGAGGATCAAAGCACTATCATGGGTGTAGAGGTGGGAAGTCCGGCAGACCCAGAGGGGTCAGTCAGAGGCCCCCAAGGGCACACCACGTGCTTCCCCACACCAACACTTTTAAGTGATAGCTGCTTAGCTGGACTCTTTTTCTTAAGAGCTAGCAAGGACGTGTTTGGGTTTTTATCTCTTCAGATTCTCTTGCCAATGGCTAGTTTGCTTCTTGTTTTTTTTTCTTTTCCTTTTTTGTCCTTTTAGACTTTGTCAGACCCACAAAGAGAAATGGTAATAATGAGAGCTGGCATTTGTATAGCCCTTTAAGGTTTACAAAGCAATAGATAGGTAGGTAGGTAGATACGGATGTGTATCTAAACATATGTATATATATATATATATATATATATATATACACATACAGGACTGCTTTGGGGATCGTTGTGTATACATGTGTGTATATACATGCCTTGTATTAGTATGTGCATGTATGTACATGTATGTGTGTCATGTATATGTGCTCATGTGTATATACCGTATATTATAGATACCTCCTTTCTTTCCAATTCTCTCTCTTGATAAAGGATAGAGGCAGCCTCTTATGGTAGTAAAAGCCCAAACTGTGGGAATAGAGGGCTTAGGTTCAATTCCTACCACTAATGCTTATTACATGTCTAGTTGTGGGCAGGTCATTTAATTCCTCTATTTCCCACTCTGTGAAAATGATATTGTTCTATGAAATGACCTCGGAAACACCTTCTGGCTCCAGACTTAGATCTGATGATCTTTTGTAAGTGAACTATAGGTCCTCCAAGCATGGTAATCACAGGCTGAAGTTCCAGGAGAACACCACTTTTACAACTCCCTGGCTGGCTGATGAGATGTCTAAATCCTGGGTTGGCTCTTAGGCCCTTCCCCTCTTGGGGTGATAGCTGCATCAGGAACCCAAGGAATAAATGGACAGATACCAGGGCTCTAGTCTTCATTCCTTAGTCCAGGCCACTAGAATGTTAATACTGTTTCATGAATGAGTTCTGAGACTCAACCGAGGAAAGAAAGACAGAGACAGAGAAAGGTAGAGGCAAAGGGAGAAAGAAGCAGAAGAAAGAAAAAAGAGGGGAGAGAGGAGTCAGGGAAGGGAAAAAACAGAGCCGGAGAAAGACAGTGAAGGAGAGAGAGAGAGAGAGAGAGAGAGAGAGAGAGAGAGAGAGAGAGATTGATTGATTGATTTGGGGGCAGCATTGATGTGAAGGTTCTAGAATCAGAGCCCTAACTGCCAGTCTATCCTCTTGCTTACTTAGATGCTTTCCTGAATTAAACAAGGTAGAAAAGTTGATTAATGTTGTAGAAATATAAATGTGTGAAACTGTTCATTATGTTCAATGTTGGTAAAAATCTGCATTCAAAGACAAAATGCCAGCCAATGACAGTTTCATGGAGACAGAAGAAATTTTGTAAAGCCTATTAATACTAATTGAGATTAATCTCATTTTTAGCTCTCAGTTATTTCAAGCACTTTGTTCTCTTCAACATTATACCCTCCTCAGAGTATATTCCAATACAGAGAGCACTTGTCTAGAAAATGAGACAAGGCACCAATACACGCATCATTAATAGGCAGCAACTTGAAATAAATAGATAATCAAATCTGAAGTTCAGTATTGCTGCAGGCATATGTACATACATAGAAGAGTCTCTGTGTGTGTGTGTGTGTGTGTGTGTGTGTGTGTGTGTGTGTGTGTGTGTGTCAGTGGGTACTGATTAAGTCAAGGAGACACAGACTAACTGGATGACCTTGGCCAAGTCCCTTACCTTCTCCAGGCCTCTGTTTCCTCATTTGTAAAATAATGAAGTCAGACTAGATCTCTGATGTGCCTTCCAGATTAAATCTGTGGTCCTGTTATAAATTCCACAGGTGCCAAGGGGGAAAGAGGTCACTCCAGATAGTGGAAATAATAGCAACAAAGTGATATATTTAAGAGTGCATTCAGGAAGCAGTCATCCAGTTTGGTTAAAGTGTGTAGAGAACAGTCTGAAATAAAACAAGGGGCATCAAGCAGTTCCAAACAGGGAAGGGTCTCAAATTCTAGGCAAAGGAGTTTGAATTTAATTCAGTAATAGGGAGCCATTGAAGATTCTTGAACAGGTGAGGCATCTCCATGTCTCTGTCTGAGAAAGATTATTAATCTGGCTGTACTATGAAAAGTCAGTTGGAAGTTGGAGAGAGCCTGGAGAAAATCAGAGTCCAGGCAGTGTTAATGGTCTATGCTAAGGTCAGCCTCCAGAATACTGGTGAAAGAGCTGGAGGTGTATAGGCTGGAGTAGAGAAGAATTAGGGCTATGTAACAGTATCTTCAAATACATATGGAAGAGAGAGATTTATTCTGTTCAAAATTATTTTTAATTTTATTTTTAGTTTTTAGTTTTATCTTTTCCCCCTTATTCTGCAAAGGGTGGAACCAGAAACAAGGAATGGAAATTAACAAAGAGAGAGATTTATCAACTAGTCAATCAACAAGTATTTATTAAATGCTTACTGTGTGCCAGATGCCATGCTAGGCTCTGAGGCTATGATTACAAAGAATGCTGATGTCAGGGAGAAACTTCCTAACCATTATGGTGATTGAGAATGGCCTGAGCTGTTGGGGAGGAGGCTGGTGAGTCCTCCCTCATTGGAGGTCTTCAAGGAAACTCTAGGTGGAAGGCTACTTGTCAAGGATGTCATAGCTTGTGTATGGGTTGGAGTAGCTCATCACCGAGGGTCCCTCACAGGCTCATAGGTTAGAGGTGAAAGCTCCTCAAAGCCCGTCATCCAAACCACTCTGTTTAGAGATTGGGACATTGAGACCCAGGAAAGTTCACCAACTTGCCCCAAGGTCACACAGGGAGTACCTGTCATCCAAGAGGAGGCAGCTTCCAAGCCATGTCTAAGAGCTCCTGGGCTAAGCAGAAGCTCAGACTGATGAACAGTTAAGGAGAGAGCCATCAATAAAAAGATGAAAAAGAAATAATCCCTGCTCTCCCCAAACCCCCATCCTGTAGGGAAAGACAGCAAACATATTTATAAATATATGCCAAGAGTTTACAAAGTGACTATAGTAAATGGGGAAGGGTGTGTGTGGTTACAGTAGCATCTGGGTGAAGCATGACAAACCTTAAGTAGGAAATGATTTTGGAACAAAAGTCTTTAATTACATTAAAACTTCATTGTTCCAAAACCGTTTCCTACTTAAGGCTTGTCACGATTCCACCCAAATGCTACCACTAACCACCATCATTGGAGCATCAAAGCTGGTCTCAGCCTCCAAAAGTGAGGTGGGTGATTTGAACTGGGTAGGTGTGTGGGGCAGGGCTTCAAGCCCAGGGCAGTGCTATAAAGCCTGGAGGAAGGTATGGGCTGCTGGTGGAAAGGAGTTGTTTCAACTGTGATGGACTAAGGTGCAGGTCCTCTCTGTGCGCAGGGTCTCTGTGCCCTTTGGGGGCCTGAACAATCTGGAATCTTCAATGGATCATAACCCTGGAATGCTCCTGTTCTTGTCTCCCCTTACTGTTCCAGTGACTCTCCTCATAGCTCCATGCCTCATCCTGCCATGGAACATGAATTCTCCTGATCTGCAGTAGATAGCTCCCTAGTGTACCTGACCCCCCACCAGCCCAGAAGGCTCATTCCTCCAAGCTCTAATGAGAATCTGTGCACACTGAGTCCTCCTCATTCAGTACTGTTTAGAAGAGCTGTTGGGGGTGGGGTGGGCTTGGGGTTCTAAGTCTTTTCTCAATATCAGCATGCTGGACTTCAAATAAAAAATATAAAATGATGGCCGAAGCAGATCCTGATTTTGGAAGGCGGAGGTAGGCTTCCTCCTGTGGCCATATCTATCCTTCCCTGGCCCTATGGGACTCCTTCCCTGCAAGGAATGCTGAGTGCAGGGGGTCCGCGCTAGTGGTGGGGAGTAGCTGAAAAGGCACCAAAGAGAAGGCGAATCCCCCAGATGTTGACCCTGAGCACTGGAGAGGACCCGGAGCCTCCACACATTCTGCTGAAATGACATGTGGCCAGAAGGTAGCTCTGCGAGTCCCAGGGGGATGGGGGCAGGGAAGGAAGCCCACAGAGACAGCAAGACGCTGAGAGAAACTCACTCTGGGCTATTTTGTCCCTTGATGTTGTATTAAATGGTTTCTCACTTAATTACACCGAGCATGTTTTTAGCAGAAAATCTATAGCAATCTTTATTAAAGCACTAGGTGACTTCACTCACCATCACCCATTTGGAAATACAAAGCATTAAAGAAATGAATGTACTGCATTAAACCAAAAGTGAACGAGGCAGAGAGGAAACTGAATTATGTCTTAATAATGTGGAAAATGCCCCTCCCTGTTGCCACCAATGCCAAAACCAAGAGGAAATGGGCTGAGATTGCCACAGAAGAGACTCAGCATCCAGAAATGAGTAATCTCTGAACTGTGATGCTTGCTAAACTTTGTAGGAGACATTGCGAACTACATGTGTGCGTATGCATCCCATACATACATAACATATATTCAAATACATATAGATAGAGACCAGGCCTGTGATTTCATCAATATAAAAAGCTTCTGGTGAAGAATTTCCTTTACCAATGCAAATTGGCATGTTCTGCAACTAAAAATCTTAGAGCATTATCTTAATCACTGAGAAGTTAAGTGACTCACCCAGGCAGTCTGTATCACAGGCAGAATTTGAACTCAAGACTTCCTGACTCCAAGGTCAGCTCTCTAACCACCATATCACACTGCTTTGCCCATTCCTTCCTCTCTTGTATATGTTTACTATCCATCTATCTGTCCACATATATGTGTGTGTATGTTATGATTTATGGTAAGTTATGGCTTAATATAATATATACAGTATTATTTCTATATACAGTATTATATTATAAATGATCGAGTAACAATATGAATGGTCTTTTAAGTAATGATATTGTGTAGGATATTTGAAGTAAAGTCTACTTTGCAAAAACTACAGTTTGCACTTCTTTTTTCGGTGACATAACAGCTGTAATATAAAAGGGGACACATTTGTAGCCAGTTAGCATATGACGCCCTTTGGCTTAGACAGTGTCCTGAGCCACACAGAGCAGCCAAGAGAATTTCCCATAAGTAGGAGCAGGCACTGTTGCTTTCTTCCTCTCAAAAGAAACATGAGCTTCTCAGTGTACTGGATCTAAATAATGCAGCCTGAGCTTTAGCTACTCCTCTCTCTTATCATGAGGACTCAGATTTTTGGCATGTCCTCTAATTGCCATGACCTCTTCTATCAACTCTGAAGGAGCTTGAATACGTCTTAGAAAATGAAACTGGGAGGATGGAGGGATCAGGTTGGTTTTTAAAAAATGTTTCTATCTAAACCAGTATTAGCACCCAAGTCACTGTACCAATTGTATATGCTAATATGTATTTCATCATGTCTCTCTGAACAAAGGAACAATAAATTACAATAATACAACCCCCTCTTTTTCTAGGAAGAGAGCTGAAGCTGGTTGTTTCATGTAATAGATGAACAGACAAGCATAGGCATTGTCCTCAGGGAGTCTACAATCTAATAAAATTATTCCAGTCCCTTCCCTCTGCTAATTATTTCCTATTTATCCTGTACATAGTTTGCTTCTTGTCTCCTCCAATAGATTGTAAACTTCTTGAGGACAGGGACCTTCTTTTGCCTTTTTCTCTGTGTATCCCCTATGTTTAGCTTGTTGCTGATACATAGCATATGCTTAATAAATATTGATTGAGTGACTGAAGATACAAAATAGCTATTTATACTTATGTGTGTACATACTGAATCCAATTAAATGTCAGATCCATGAGGGCAGGGGCTCTTTAATTTTTGTCCTTAAATCCTTAGCACCTAGCATTTGTTATTTGTTGTTGTTCAGTCATGTCTGACTCTTCATAACCCCAAGGGTTTCCTTGGCTAAGATACTGAAGGGGTTTGCCATTTCCTTCTCCAGCTCATTTTACAGATAAGGAAACTGAGGCAAACAGGGTGAAGTGACTTGCCTGGGGTCACATAGCAAGTAGGTGTCTGAGGCTGGATTTGAACTCAGGAAGAGTATGCCAGTTAGCTGCCCCTCAGCACCTCAAACAGATCCTAGCAAATAGTAAATACTTTAAAAATGCTTTTTCATGGATGAGCAAGTAATCAACATCAAAATGTACATTTAAATGACAATTAGAAGAGGGAAATGTGAGTTAATGATTGTGTTGCTGGTTTGGAAAATGGGTGGTTAGACACTGAATTGACTGTTGAGTTGGCTGTTAATCAGGTGAGCCTCTGATTCCTATGAAGGGATGTATTCATTAGAAGAGGAAATTGATTCTTCATATAACATAGTTGGACCGAGACTTGGACGTGGGAGAAGGGAAATGAAATGTGGATTCCATGACAAAGAGCTTCAGCTGGCCACTGCTGCCATGGGGGTAGCTGGGTAGGACAGAGCCAGCCTCAACCAGTGAAATGAAGATGTGGCATCAACCTGTTCTAATCCAATCCAATTTGTTTCAACGAACATTTCTCCCAAGGACAATGCAGAAGAGAAATTGGCAGGATATGAATGAATTTCATACTTAGCTATGTATTATTATGCCCTATCCTGATCTTATTTTAGCATAATGCCTTCAGCTTTGAGGTCTATGTAACTGTGGGCTCTCTTGCCACTCAGAAACTGGAGAGAAGGGAAGCTATAGACCATAGGACCTTGGCAATGTTAAGTCAATAACTTCATCAATTCTGTAGCCAAAATAAAGCCCATTAACTTGTGGCCAGTCACTCTGGCGATGGCATGGGCCACTTTGGCTATCATCATCACCTAATAATAATAATAATAATAGCTAGAGTTTATATGGCACTTTCACATTTGTGAAGTGCTTTACCTGTGTTCAGTCATTCAATCAGTTTAATTTGTCCATGGTGTTCTCTTTGCCTTGAATGGAAGTGAAGAAAGCAGATGAGTGTGAAGGGAGGGGAAGAGACAGGAGGATCAAAGAGTTACTTGGAAGAGATCTCAAGGGTCATCAAGTCTAGTTCTCTCTTTTTACAGATGGGGAAACAGGTCCCAAGAGGTTTGGTTTTTTTGTTGTTATTGTTTGTTTCTTTTTCATATACAACTCGGTGGTGTTGCTGATAGAAGACTAACCCTGGAGTCAGGAAGACCTGAGTTCAAATATGGCATCAGACATCTACTATCTGTGTGACCCTAGGCAAGTCACTTAACCTCTGTCTGCCTTAGATTTATCAACTTAAAATGAAGATCATTCTAGCACCTATCACCTAGCACGGTTGTTGTGAGGACCAAATGAGGTGATATTTGTAAAACAGTTAGCACTGTGTGGCACATAGTAGGAGATTAGTAAATACTTGTTCCCTTTCCCTCTGTCCTGTATGATCACATAGGTGATAAGTAGCCAGTCCTATGTCTCCTGACTCCAAATAGGGGCTCCCTCCACAAAAACACAGCTGTCTCCCTGATATCCCCAAGTGCTCCCTGGATGCTAAAGAAGCAAATACAGGTCACCCCAGGACGTAAGATGTCTGTGTTGATAAGAAATTGTTTATAGCTACACATGGAGGGAGGAGTCAGAGGGGGTTGTAAGGAACAATTCATTCAAGGATTAATCTGTTTACCATATGTAAGACAAACAAACAGTCTTTGCCTTTGGATGGTCCATTAATATTCTGACAGACTGACAGACAGATGGAGAGACAGACAGACAGACAAGTAAGTGCTTGGTACTGGCAAATACAAAGAAGCAGGACAGTGCCTGCCTTCAAGGAACTTACATTCTAATGATGAAAGACAACATATAAGGGGGACTGGGAAGGAGAAGAGTATTCATGAAGGGCATAATGAGGAGACAGCTATAAGTGGCATAGAACCCTGAATTCCAGTAAGGTGCGGCCAAAGCTCATACATCAGAGCCTAGGGACCCAGGCAAGAGTACATTTATATGGTGCTCAAGCACTATACATATAGTATCTTATCTGATCCTTATAAGAACCCTGTGAGGTAGATACTATTATTACCCCCATTGTATATATGAGGAAACTGAGGCACAGCTTGGTTAAAGGGACTTGGCCAGGGTCACATAGGTAATAAGTGCCTGACTTAGAATTTGAATTCAGGTCTTCCTGATTCCAAGTGCAGTCCTCTGCTCTTTATGCCAGTGTTTGAACTGGGAACATATCAGTCTCAAGGAACACAAGAATCATGGGCCCTTCCTTAGAAAAAGCAGTCATGTGGGGATGTAAACAGGGAAACCTACAAAGAGCTCCTCATCCTTTATCCTTGGCGGCTTCTTCACAACAAACCCTGGAGCAACACCTTTTGATGTGTTTTGTTTGTTTGGGGGTGGGAGTTATTGTGGGAAGGCAGAATGAACATAATTTAGTAACTGGAGAAATTAGAAAAGTATCATGTAGATCCATGAGAGAGTAGGGGGGATGATGGGAGGGAGGATGTGTGATCTGCATCTTAAAGCAAGAGAAGGGACTCGAGCAGAGTCAGGAGGGGATGGATTCTAGGTACAGGACATAGCCACTGGAAAATCAGAGATGGGTGATGAGTAAAGACAAGGCCAGTTGATGTGGTCCAAAAATTTCAGGAGGAAGAATAATGTCCAGTGATAGATTGTGGGAAGATAGATTGTGGCCAGCTTGTATAGGACTTTCCACAGAGGAATTTCTTTTTGATCCTAGAGGCAATAGGAAGTCACTAGGGTTCTATCTTCATTTGATATGTTATGGCAGCTATATGTGGGAGAGAAGGGGTTGGATGTAAGAGGTGAATCGATACTTGTCCTCCATGTTAGGAGTTTTCTTCAGAGATAATGTTCATCATTAAATCTATCACTCTATCTTAGTCATCATTAGTGAATATATTTATGTGTAAACCCTAATTGTAAAGATCTCAGAGATGAGATGTGATTGATTAGGTGAGTGTCCTTAATCACAGCCTTGATGCTCATGGTGGCCAGGTGCCCTTCCATGGCAAATATAAATCAATATAGGAATACGGGACTGGGAAGTCTAATCTCTCTTGCACACAACCTTTTAGTGCTTCAAAAGAGTGGTCATGTCCCTTATACATTTTCTATTCTCAGGATGAAATACCCCCACTTCCTTCCATTGATCTATGCATGGCACAAGTCTTGAGACCCATCAAAATCCTGGTCACCCTATTCTGGAATGCTCCAGTTTCTCCATGATCCCCTCATTTAGCAGTCAGGTTTTGGTTTTGAGAAAATACAATTTCTAATCCACAGTACTGTTGATTTAAGAAGCTGGTCTTGGCAACCAACATGTCACAACATAGTGTAATTTTGTTTGATCAAGTGCTAAATTTTAGTATGTTCATTTATTAAGCATCATAAATTAGAATGTCATTGTAATGTTTTATAAATTTAATTGATGAGCATTAACCATGCACCTATTGTGACCCAAACATTGTGCCAGGTGTTAGGCATATATGGACAAAGCTAAAATAGCCCTTGCCCTCATGGGGTTTACATTCTAATAAGGGCTACAGCATACATAGGAACAGGTTAGGCAGGGAAGGGAATTTGTGTCTGGGGAGTCTCTGGGTGGTGGGTGGAGCCCTGGAGCAGTCATTGACTTACTCTTTCCATTAGCATGCATAGTATAGCTTTGATTATTGTTCCCAGGGCAAGAGATGGAAAGGTTTGGGGTGGGATACTCTGCCTGTGGCAGAAACCCTACTAGGTCAACTTTGCTATTATCATAGACAGCTGGATGGAATGTAGAGCTCGGTGGGATGTAAGGAGTGCTCATGATGTGACTTTACCCTACACCATGTAAAGATCAAATTAATGCTATTGTCCAATGGAAATGTTATTAGACTCCTCTGTATACTGTATGATATGAAGGGGGTTGCCAAACTCTCTCCTTGTACCTAGAGGCAACTTTGATCTCAATCTTCATACAGTAATATAAAATTTGATATAGTAGAGATTGTGTGAAGCATTTCAACCCTGTGATTAGTTGGTCATTTGGAGCCTTCACAGAGAGAAGATTTAAAAAGCTGGCATGACTTCAGTTGGAGAAAAGGACACTTCTATCGGAAGGGAATTCATTAAACTTTGTAGGAATCCAAGGCAGCCCCTTTGGAATTTAGAAGCTTTCTGCATCTTTTAGACCAGGGTACACAGGGATCTCCTTGGCATCAGGAGACTTTTGATTATAGATTTGATTACAGAATTAGTTTGTTGAATCTGTATTGCCCATAGGGACATTGCACATTGAATTGCACAGTTCATGCAATTGTATTCCATTTTTCTCTCTGCATCCTCAGCACTTAGTGCCAGACCTGGCACACAGTAGGTGCTTAACAAAGGCTTATTTATTGGTCAGTGAAATCTCAGTGCTAGAAAGGACCTCAGCTGAGTGTCTTCCTACTGATGATCTGTTACTCATGTACTTCCAAGGGTCCTTACTACTTAAAATCTGCAAACTGAAATTTGAGGTCTTGGAAACTGCCCTCAATTTCCAGCTTACTTACTCCCTATCTAACCTCAGGAAGGTTATTTCATCTGGCAGGGCTTGAGGGTTCTCACCTACAAAATGAGGAGGGTGAACTGGAAACTATCTAAGGTGTCTTCTAGTTTTTAAGACATTTTATGGATATCTTTAGCTATTCTATTGCTTAAGTTTTTCTTTGTCTCTTCCTCCCATCCTCTCCAAAGAGCCATCCATAGTGATTTTTTTAAAAAAAAGGAAAAAAAACAAGCCCAACCAATCAAAATGGTCCTTTCTAATTCTAGATGTACCTTCTTCATGGGAGCCTCAGAGTAAAAAGTTAACCCCGCCCCCAATTTAATGATAAAGAAAGGCAGTGTGCTGTAGGAAACTGAGAGCTGACCTGAGAGTCATGGAGGCCTGGGTTCCAGCTCTACCTCTTACATATATTGGCTGTGTGACCCCAGGCAAGTTATTTTGCCTCTCTGTGTTCTCAGGCAACTGGAAATTGAAGAGCAATTACTGACCTGCATTGATAGAAGGAGTTTCCTCACTGGAAGTTCCTTTCCAATGATCACTGGTCCAGCTAAAAAAAAAAAGATACTAACTCACCCGGATGCCTGGATATCATCATAGAAGATACAGGTTCCTTAAAAGCATGGGGAAATTCAAGGGCTCCTGTAAAAATAGGATCTAGAGGTAAAGGGGACCATTTCACAGATGAGGAAACTGAGGGATGGAGAGGTTAATGGATTTGAACCCAGCTCCTTTACCTCCAAATTTGGTGCTTGATCATGATTCTTGTGCCCTACCCCTTAGCATCCACTCTCTGAGCATCATAATGGTTCATTCTAGACTATACCCTCTACTAATTAAAACACAGGTCTGGTAAAAAAAAAAGAGCCATCTATCATGGAATTACCTTTAAACTAACAAACCAGTTAAGTTGACATTTACAGCTTTTGAATTCTTTTTTTTTAATAATCCTTATCTTACAGATGTTTAGAATAATTTATCACTTGTTCCCTTTCTGTATTCACCTTTGCTTGTCTTTATATAGGTATTGGCCTAAACTTGTCTAAGCATATTTAGATAAATATTGGCCTTCCTTATAGTTCTGTAAACTTGCCAATTTTCCTTTGTCAGAACTCAGTACCTCCAGTCAAAATTTACTCCAGGTATGGTTTCATCTTGACCTCCTTCTTCCTTGACCCTCCCTGACACTCCACAAGCCACTGCTTTCTTCCTGATATGATATTACTTCACTGGCCCCGAACATATCCCAGTGACTTCTGCTTGGTACTAAGGTTTGTCCCCAAATCCTCAGCATGTAACTGGTATTCCAGCCTTTATTATTGTGTTATTTGAGATGATAATAGAATCCCAAACTTGGGGGGAGGTGGTGGATATGAAGTTGGAGAGAAAATGAGAAAGATGCAAGAGATGTCTTAGAGGTAGAAAAGACCAGATGCTGGACTGGTGTAACCAGAAATTTGTACAGAGGTTCCTAAGTCTTCCAGTCTGAGAATGTTGGGATTTTTTAATTTGAAAATCTTTGTCCATTCTCTCTGGGTGTAACTATTCCATAGCTCTCATTCTTGATAAAATTTATTTTGTTTGAAAAATTCTGTTACAGATCTTTTGAAAATCCTCCTTTAGTTTTGTAAAGCCTGTTTAGTGTGGGATTTTATACAGAGGGATTAGTTTTTGCCACTGCCTGCAGGCTGCCCCCCCCCCAAAGTGTTCCTTTGAATTCTGAGTGTGTTTTAAAACAAGAAGGATTGGTAGCATTTGGCGTTTGTTGTTGAAAATTCATATTGTAGCTGCCTGTGAATCCACCCTCTGGGATCATATAAGTTCTACATTCTTTTTGCCCTTTGGGCCATAAACTTTGACCTTCTGAGGTGGTACCCAATGCAGTTTCAAGGATCCTCAGTACCTGGGACAACCAAATGCCAGTGTGTCTCACTCCTCTTCTCTGTCCAAGGATACAGCAGGCACAAGAGTGATGTCTTTGTTAGGGACATTTGGAAATTATTGCTCTGAGATCTGGCATTTTTTCACAGAAATTCCCAGAACTCAGAGACTTCTGAGTAATGTCTGAATCACAGAGTCAAGTGTCTAATACTGGACAAGCAGCAAGTAAACACATAGTGATTTTACTTCATTTTGTCCATCAACCTTTGAAATAGCTTCTTCACTTTCTTAATATGCTGACAGTTTATACTGAACCAGGAAGAGAAAATGCTGACTTCATCAGTTATCACCAGTTATCACTGAGGCAGGTTAATCTATTTATATTCCAAGACCAAAGAGACAGTTGCCCAAGTGAGGTGGTAGGGTGGGGAGAGCACCAGACTCAGAGAGCTAGGAAAGCCAGGATCTAAGCCTGGCCTCTGCCACTTGATGGTCAGTATGAGTTTGGGCAAGTGGCACAACCTCTCTGGGCTTCAGTCTCCTCTGTCATGAGAAGGGAAGACAGAACTGATCTCTGGAGTTCTTCCCCATCCCAAGATTCTGCCACTTTCTGGACAGAAGTGGAACACTAAATGCTATCTAAATCTCATCTGATAACTGTAGTATAATCTGGAAAGCTTCAAATCTCCCTTCTTGGAAAATTCAGACCAGAAAATTAAGGGAACATTTGCTAAGCACCTATGCTGGGCACTGTCCAAGGTGCTGAGGATACAGAGAAAATGTAAAGCCAATCCCTGCCCTCAGGGAGTAGATAGGCAGGCCCATAGATGTGGACCAGACACATAGAAAGCAAATCAAAAGTTGAGAAGCTTTGAGAGGGTCTCTGAAGGCAGGTAGGACATTCTGAATAAATGCTTGCTGCTTGATAATTTTTGAAACCAGTGTAGCCCATTTAAAGGCTGTAATCTCTCCATATATGTGATCTCACTGATTCTTCTTAACAAACCAGTTAAGGAGGGTGTGTAGGATTTGGAGCAGCAGGAGGGTTTTTGTTTGTTTTAATTGACCCTGTTCTTCATGAGTACAAAGGAGCTTCCCCAGTAACACAAATCACCATGTCCTCTGAAACTGAGAGCTTTAGAAACAAGCTCAGAGTATGGAGAGCCAAAGCAATTGACTCAGGGACACACAGAGACAGGACATAAACCCAGGTCTCCCTGACTCTGAGACTGACTTCCTGACTCTGACTCTCTCTCATGAATCGTGGGGCCTCTCAAGTCACTATTCCCATTTTAAAGATAAAGAAACTGAGGCTCCAAAAGATGATGACTTGCCAAGAGTCTGACAACCAGTAATGGTCTCTCTCCATTAAGTTGTATTGCCACTTTGATTGGATACAAATAATCTTCTCATTCACACCAAAATATGATTGTGTGTCAGTATTCTTTTTGTTGCTGTGGTAGTGGTTGTGGTTCAGGCTTTATCTATTGTGTAGGACTCTTTGTGACTCCATTTGGGTCTTTCTTGGCAAAGATACTTGAGTGGTTTGGCCATTTCCTCCTCCAGCTAATTTTATAAATGGGGAAACTGAGACAGCCAGTGTTAAGTGACTTGCCCAGGGTGACACAGCTAGTAAGTGTTTGAGGCCAGATTTGAATTCAGGAAGATGAGTCTTCTGACTCTAGGCCTGGCATCCTATTCACTGTGCCCTATCGCCCAATGTATTTTTAGTTAAGGGTATTGCGTGACCAGCTATGGTAGACTGCTGGCTGCATCTTATAGTCTAGAGAATTTCAAGGTACCCTATTCTTCATCCTCAGCTGTTATTTCAGCTATCAAATTATCTTTCCTTTCTATTCAATCATCTTCTTTCTACTCGTATTATCTTTAAATTATCTTTCTGCTCAGTTCACCCATGTGCTGTTTTTATTTCAGTTGCATATTTCCTTCAAGCCAATATTCAACAACCCTTACTCTGGTTTTAGGGATAAAGAAATGAGCAGAGGAACATTCCTTCAGTCTTTATTTTTAAAAATCCCATCTCTCCATCAAATCACTCCTATCAGCACAGGAATTTTCTCCCATCTCTGCTAATGGACAGGACCCCCATCCTCTCTTCTTCCCTAGCCAGAAAGAGATGAAAGGTATTTGAGATGCAGGATGGAATTATTAGGTGAAGTCTCATCCTCTCACATTAAATCTCTGGCATAATCGAATGCCTTCTGCAAAATATTGCACTATTCTCTTGCCTTCTGTGCCTCTCTTCATCTGCTAATTATGACACAGAAGAAATAGAGACTATAGAAAGATTTAAAGATATTTCTTTTTATACCCACCCACATTTCTTTGTAGACAAATAGATAAATCAGTTTGCTTTGTATTTTTTTTAGTTTTGAAGCTATATTAAAACTGAGATAACAAGCACAAAGCATTTTCAAGCAAAGGACTATACAAATGTTAGTTATTATTATTCATTAATGTCCTAAAACATAGAGTCACAGAATTGAAGGGACTTCAGTGGCCATATAGCCCAACCCATATGTAAAAGAAATATCCACTGTAACATCTTTAGACCTTGATGAGACACATAATATAGTTGAGAAGTGATCATCCAACATGTGTTTGAAGACCTCTAAGGAGGAGGAACCTGCTACCACTCAAGACAACCCATTCCAGAGCTCTAATTAGTAATTTTCCCCCTAATATCAAGTTTCTTTGCCACTGCTTCTGATTCTGTTGCCCTTACCTCACCATGCCCATATATAAGACCAATGCTTCTTCCACATGAAAGCCTTTTAGATACTTGAAGACTTCTCTCCCAATCATATTCCCCCAAGTCTTCTCTTCTAGCTCCTTCAATGAATCTGCTGTCCTGGTTGCCCTCCCCTGGATATTCCCTAGATTATCATCACCCTTCCTAAATATGGCACTCAGAATTGAGCATACTACTCCAAATACTTGGGTTGCCTTTTCCGCCAACACCTTCACCCCTGTGTTCCAGCTTTTAACTTACATTTTGTGTGTTGTCTTCCTCCGTTAAATTGTAAACTGCTTGAGTACAGGGACTATCTTTCTTTTTTTATTATTATTAAACAAATGCTTTATTAACTTCTGTTTTACATCATTCATTTCTGCCAGATTTTGAGTTACAATTTTCCCCCCTGTTTTTCCCCTACCCACCATCCCAGAATAGCAGTCCCACAAGATATCACTTCCTCCAGTCTGCTCTCTCCCATATCTTCTCCCATACCCCCTTCAACTTTTCCATTAGAGCAAGGTGAATCCCTGTGCCCCAATGACTGCACATCTTATCTCCCAATTACAAGCAAAAGAGTATTAATAATAATAATATATATATATATATATATATATTTGAAACATTTAATTTTAAGACCTCTAATTTCAGATCCATTCCCTTCCTCCCTTGTCACCCATTCCCTCTGGGAAGATAAGTAATTCAGTATATGTTGTACATGTCTAGCTATGCAAAACATTACCATAGTAGATATATTGTACAAGGCTGCTTATAATTCCCTCCCACCCATCCCACCCCCCACCTGGTCCATTCCCTACTTGATCCTGTCCCTCTTCTATAGTGGGTACTTCCAACCTCCCCTCCCCCCAAGAATGCCCTCCCATCCATCATCCCTCCTCTCATCCCCCTTCCCCCTATTCTGCTGCAGGGTGAGATATTCCATTTAGTATGTATGTCATTCTCTCCCTGAACCAAATTCAATGAGAATGTGATTTTGCCTTTTTGCCTTCCTATTCTTCCCCTCCCCTGCAGCCACTTCCCCTTGCTTCTTCTACATGAGATAGTTTACCCTACCCTGTCTCTCCCCATCTCCTCTTGCCACTTGCCTCTCTCACCTCATAATTTCACCCCTTAAGTATCATCCCTTCCCAACAAATTCAACCTATGCCCTCTATCCATGTATAATTGTAAACATATATACACCCATTCACATATGTATTCAAATGACCATACACCCTTCTTCCATTATTTTCATACTGAGAGGGGTTTCATCAGTCACAGTTATTGTTTTTCCATGTAGGAATGTAAATAGGTCAACTTTGATAAGTTCCTTTTGATTTCTTTTCCCTGATTACCTTCTCAGGCATCTCTTGCTTCTTGTGTCTGGATGTCAAATTTTCTATTCAACTCTGGTTTTTTCCTCAAGGATGCTTGAAAGTCCTCTATTCCACTGAATGACCATATTTTCCCCTGAAACAAAATACTCAGTTTTGCTGGGTAGGTGACCCTTGGGTTCATTCCCAGCTCTTTTGCCCTCTGGAATATCATATTCCATGCCCTTCAATCCCTCAGTGTAGAAGCTGCCAGGTCCTGTGCTATTCTGATTGTGTTTCCACAATATTGAAATTGTTTCTTCCTGGCTGCTTGTAGTATTTTCTCCTTGATCTGGGGATTCTGGAACCTGGCTATAATATTCCTGGGAGTTTTCTTTTTGGGATCTTTTTCAGGAGGTGATCAGTGGATTCTTTCAACCTCTATTTTGCCCTCTGGATCTAAAACATCAGGGCAGTTTTCCTTGAGAATTTCTTGAAGGGTGATTTCTAGGTTCTTTTATCATGGCTTTCAGGTAGTCCAATAATTTTTAAATTATCTCTCCTGGATCTATTTTCCAGGTCAGTGGTTTTTCCCATGAGATATTTCACATTGCCTTCTATTCTTTCATTTGTTTGGATCTGCTTAACAGCATCTTGATTTCTCATAAAGTCATTAGCTTCCATTTGCTCCAGTCTAACTCTGAAGGAATGAATCTCCTCAGTGAGCTTTTGAGATTCTTTTTCCATCTGGCAAATTCGGCTTTTTAAGGCATTCTTCTCCTCATTGCCCTTTTGGGCCTCCTTTCCATTTGAGTTAGTCTATTTTTTAAGGTGTTGTTTTCCTCAGTCAGGCTGTTGACCCTCATTTCATACTTTTCCTGCATCCCTCTCATTTCTCTTCCCAATTTTTCCTCCACTTCTCTTATTTGATTTTTAAAGTCCTTCTTAAGATCCTCTATGGCCTGCAACCCGCTCATATTTTCCTTTGGGGCTTTTGGAGCAGGACTTCTGACCTCACAGTCCTCCTCCCATTCTATGCTTCGATCCTCTTTGCCCCCAAAATAGGAGTCTAATGTTGCATTTTTCTGTTTAATTTGTTTCCTTTGCCTTGGCATGTTGCCACTTAATTACTTGACTTTTGGGCTTGTTGCCACAGTATGACTCTGCCACCAGACAGGGGAGCTCTTGTCCCGAACATGTTGGGGGACAACTTCCGTTTCTGGCAAGCTGGATATCCACCCCACGACCCCCCCCAGACCACAGTCCAGATCCAGGGAGGTTAAAGCAAGAGCGATTACCCCCCAAAACTGATCACTGGATCTCCCTACAGTTCACAGGCCAGGAGCTGGAGCTGCTGCTGAAAACTACAAAATGGTGTGTCTCCTCAGTGGCTTCTATCCCCCAGAGGAGGAAGCCGATGCATTCCCCAAATACTGGTCCCAAAGTCCATAGGGTACTAACCTCTCACTTTGTCTTAGGCATGTCTGTGTTGATACTTCTGGAATCGCCACAGCAGCTGGTGTTCTTGGGTCCCTCCAGCCTGCTGCTGGCCCATCCGCCCTGGGGCTAAAACCGCGGCTCAGGCGGACCTGGGCTCGGCTCTCCCTGAGCTGCCGGTTCCCAGAGCGCTGTGCTGGTCCTTCCTGCAGGGCTGCTGGGCTGTCCTCAGTGGGAGGTTAGCTTCTCTGTGTCGTTCTGTGGGTGCTGGGGCTCCAGAAGTTGTTCAGAGTCCCCTTTTACATAGTTTGGAGGTAATCTGGGGGGACAGTGGCTTGGACGTGCTGTTTCTATTCTGCCATCTTGGCTCCGCCCCTATCTTTCTTTTTTTACATTTTAATCCTAAGTGCTTAGCACATAGTAGGAGCTTAATAAATACTTATGATTAATTGATTGAAATATGGTCTGACCAGAGCAGAGAACGTTATCACTTCCCTATTGTTGAAGTTACACCTTTCTTTTTTTTTTTTTAAGCAATTGGGGTTAAGTAACTTGCTCAAGGTTACACGGCTAGTCATTATTTATGCGTGGGTGCTCATTTTCTGAGGCCGGATCTGATCTCGGGTCATCCCAACTCTGAGGCCGGCGCTCTTACTCAGTGCGCCACCTAGCCGCCCCTTTAGGGCAATTGGGGTTAAGTAACTTGCCCAAGGTTACACGGCTAGGTTTTTGTTTGTATGGATTAAGTGTCGGAGGCCGGATCCGAACTCAGGTCCTTCTGATTCCAGGGCCAGCGCTCTATTCACTGCGCCACCTAGCCGCCCCCTAAGTTACACCTTTCTTAATGCAGTCCATGATCTAATGTTTCATTGTGATATGGAGGTGGAATTTGGGTTTAGTGATGGCCAGTATCATATAAGGTCAGAGAGACCAGTCATCAGAGACTGGATCACTAGACATGTATTTGTTTTGGACACAGTAACCTGACCAGATAGGTTGCAGTCTATGATGAAGCAAAGAATACCAAAGATTACTAAATTTTTCATTCTCAGACTATTCAGGTGTTGAAATAATTGTCCTTAAAGTGAAAAGTAATCCTCATTAGCAAAGGGCCAATATTCTATTATATGTTAATAATCAAAAAAGGGAAATGTGGCATAGAGTATAGAGAGAACACCCGAAACCAGCAAAGACGGGAGTCCATGTACAATCCATAATGACTTGTGTGACCCTGGGCAAGTCACTTCACTTTACAATGCTCTAGGCAATCTTTAAAACTGTAAGTGAAAGAGAAAGTACTGGCCTCCATTGATAGAGGAAGTCTTCCCCCTATGACAAGGAAATCAGAGGTGGGATTAAACAGAAATTTAAACCACATTTCCATGTTTAGACTCGGATCATTTTTCCATACTCTCAATAAACACTGATGTATTACACTGTCTTCTCCAACATTCCTAGATCTGGGAATCATCTTGTTGCTGTTTCTATAGGTCTCTGAGTTTGCAAAGTGCTCCACATCCAATACCCCATGGGGATTTCACAACAACTCTGGTTCAGGAGGCACTAAAAGTATTATTGTCCCCATGTCACAAAGAAGGAAACTGAGACTCAGAGAAATGATGTGACTTGCTAGGGTTGTATAGTTAGTAAGTCTCAAAGGTAAAATTTAAAGTTTGATCTTTTCAGACCTAGCTTCCTTTCCATTATATTACACTGCCTGTCTATTAATCAGATTGCAAAGTCTGTGGCCAGCATTCATTTAATTAATCAGTCAATCATTAAGCATTTATTAAGTGCCTTCTTTGTAGTTAAAAGGCGCTGGTAATGCAAAGACAAAAGGGAATCAATTCTTGCCTTCAGAGAGCTTATGTTCTAACAGGAAAGACACGACATGTACATCTCTAACTATTCTCCCTCTCTCTCTCTCTCTCTCTCTCTCTCTCTCTCTCTCTCTCTCTCTCTCTGTCTCTCTCTCTCTGTATGTCTCTGTTTCTCTCTCTATCTCTCTATAATATATGTATATACATATATATACACACATATGTATATATACACATATGTACATTATAATATATACTATTTATGCATATATGATATACTATAATATATATTGTGTGTATATATAATATATAGTATGTATATATAGGATACACTATAAATATAGTAAAGTATATCATATATACATATATGCTATAATATATACAGTATATACTTATAGATGTACATGGTGTGTCATATATATTTTTATATATACTACACAGAGATATATGCATACATATAATAAGAGCAAGGTATTGGGAGAGGGACAAGGCACTATGTAGTAGGGAAGGACCTCAAGAAAGGCTTCATACAGAACATGGCATTTCGTGTGAACTTTGAGAGAAATACTAGCCTTCTTTGTTGATTGCTTATTTTCATACAGATTGACTGAATCATCTTCTCTCTGTCTCCTGCACTCTCACAGTATTCTTCTTTTCACTTGGCTAATTTATTCCCTAATTACCCTTTTCTCTCTCATTAAAACATGCCCAAATTCTATGCAGTGTCTACTAAAAGAGCCTTATTTTCTGGATTTTTATTTAGAATTATTCTCCATGAAAATAAATTGTCTTTGAAAAAATATTGTTTAGACTCAAGATGACTTTTCCAACTAAGATTTTTTTAAGCTCAGGAGGTGAATAGAAATGATTCTTGCTATTATCCAGTATGTAGTAAATAAATCAAGGTGGTGCTAGGAAATAGGGACCTTGCTTCCTATTTTTCATGGGGAAGAAAATCTGTCATCTGTAAATCAAACTGAGAAGAAGGGCATTACAATTAGAGCTGAATAATCATTGAAGGATTCCTGTAAACTGAACCCATTTTTTCTAACTCTTTGGTTATGTCGGATGTGCAAGGCATAAGATAAGTCAAACCCCTTGGGGACATTAATCTTTGACTGTCAGAACACAAATTAGGAAACGTACAAATGCTTGGATTCTGGCGTTGAGAACGTTCCATTTTGTTGATATTGCACAAGCTGCCTTTTAGCTCCCATCATTCTGGGGCTTTAAAAAGAACTGATTTAAAAGCAAGCGTACATGGGCCATGCGTTTTTTCCACAAGTGACTGCCCTTTACCTCCAAAGGATGAGAACAGCCCACAAGAATACAACCAGCATGTTGACATGTGTTGATTGCCCAACGGTTGCAGCCATCCATTCAGCTCCTGAGATGTTCTGGTATCAATTTTCTGGACACCTGCTTAGAGTAATGAATCAACTTGAGTAATGTGGGCGGATAAGCTCATCAACTTTGGAGGATTCCTTCTCAAGTTTCCAAGTCTGGCAGATAGCAGGGTCCCAAGAATCTAAAGTTGGAAGAGACCTCAGAATCCATGAAGTCCAGCCTCTCTCTGAGCTAGAATCCTCTCTATGTTATACCCAGCTAGTCATCATTCAACCTTCGTTGGCAGACCTCCACTGAGGGGGAACCCAACAATTTGCAAGTCAACCAAATTGTCTTTTGAGTGACTCAAGAGTTTTTTTTAAATCTTCCCTTAATACATCAAGACTAAATCTACTTTTCTGTGCCTCCATGTCCACATTTTTAAAATGATGCAGGAATTGAGTTCAGTGTTCTCTAAGATCCTTTGTAGGTTGAAAATCCTCCAGGTCTCTGACTTGAATTGGTTTGAATTGCATTGCCTTTGTTTCTAGTTGCAAGGGCATCTGATAATCTACTAAGAGTGATGAATTCAGATTAGCAAGGATAAGTTTAAGGAACACCTACAGGGGGTCACATGGATTCTTAGATTCCCAGTGTATGCTTTAATTCCATCCTAGATTCTTAGATTCCCAGTGTATGCCTTAGAATGTTGACTGTGTGACAACCACTGTACACTTAACCAACCTAATGTTTCTCTTTATGTTCTTTGGCCACTGGCAAAGGTGAAGCAAAGGCAGGTGGCTCCAGACATGTCACATTGTTAAATGTGAATGAGTGGCATAGTGGAAGGTGGACTGGCCATAGAGTCTAATGCCACAATTTCACGTCCTCCTTCTGAAAGTTATTACCTGGGCAACCCTAGCCAATCACTTCACCTCTCTGACTCACTCTCATTTAAAATGAGGGCTTTGTACATACATACACACATATACATATAGACATAGACACATATATGTGTGTACATATAGATACATATATACCCCCCACACAATATATGTGTGTGTATGTGTGTATATATATATTCACACAAAGAGAAAGAGATCCAAGAATCTAAACTCTCTGTTCTTCAGTTTACCTTCTTGTAAATGGCCTTTGAGGTTACTTCCAACTCTAGATCTATGATGCTTTAAGTAAAGGATTTTGCTTGCTAGAAGTCTATTGTTGGGAAATTGCTGGGAGCAGTATAGATAGGATTGAAAATAACCAATGACCCCTTCCCAACAGGCCTTCTGTTTAAAAAATTTCCCTTCCCTCCATTCCTGCAACTGGAGATGCATCTGGAGGCATTTTAGCCCTAAATATCCTTCATTAAACTTTATTCTCTATGGAGGAAGAAAGGAAGGGGGCGAGGGAAGGAAGGAAGGAAGGAAGGAAGAAAAAAAAAAAAAAAAAAAGAAGGAAGGAAGAAAATGGAATGGAATGAAGGAGCAAAGAAGGCAGGATTTATTAAGCTCTTACTATATTCCAGTCACTGTGCTAAATGCTAGAGATATAAATACAAGGAAAAAGAAAGACAATCCCTGTCCCAAGGAGCTTACATTCAAATGTGGGAGCTGAAAGGAAAAGATGAAGGTATATCAAGTCAAGAGCAGAGCAGGTTGGAGAGTGAAGGCTGGCTGACTGAGACCTCTTCCCTGGAGACCAGGGAGAACTCATCAATGGTAGGGGTGGGGAGATCAGGAGAAAAGATGTTCTAAGATGAGAAGGCTTCAGAAGCAGGTTTCGAAGTCTGGGAATTCAGAAACAGGGCCTGGAGGGGAATGAAACAGGTTCCTTTGTGTTAATAAGATCGATACCCAGTTGTGATACTCAAATGAACAGGAGTTTTAATGCAGTTTGGGCATGGGAGTGAGAATTTATATTTGCTTGAAAAATGTCTGGCTAGTAGTAGATGTTCAAGAGTCGTTTGTTGATTTAACTTTGATTTGATTAATTTAGGGCATGTGGGACATTTTCAAAGAGGGAAGGGCTTTGTATGACTGAAGGCTCTAGGATGTTATAGGATATAGAGAGGAAGAAACAGAAATATTGAAGGAGAAAGATAGTGTGGTACAGTGGAGAGATCACTGAATTTAGGGTCAGAGAAGCTGGGCTCAAACCTGAGTTCTAGTCATTAGACCTGAGGGTGGCCCAAGTTTCCCCATCAGTAAAAATGAGGTAATTAAACTCTGGTGTCTCTGTCCATTTGGATGCCATGATCATGGCATTTTTATCATGGATATTCCTGTCCTTTGAGGTCTCCTGCTTAGCTTGGACTTTCTATCTCTGTACTCTGTTTCTCACTTTCTTCATCAATGGATCAATATCTGCTAAGGTTTACTGGACTGGAGTGGGCAATTATTGGATGAGAGCAGAATAAACTACCCCACCCTGAGAACCACACTATAACTTGCTCCAAAGTCTCTCGCTTATTACATCATTTTCCTTCTCTAAAGATCAATGAGCCCCTTTTCCCCATGAATTGCTTTGAATAATGTCTGTCTTAGGGGCACTGAAAGAAACAAGTGGAGTGGGAGGAGAACAAGGAGACAGAGAAAAACAAGTTATCTATCACATTAAGCTTCCAAATGTCTTATATAGCCATGATTTTGTAGAGCAATGATTTTTCATGTTTAATTTAGACAATTCCATCCACTCCAATGGTTCCAGTGCTCCCCTCTATGCAAATGATTCTCACATCTATATTGTCAGATGTGACTTCTTCCTT
This sequence comes from Gymnobelideus leadbeateri, assembly GCA_011680675.1. Lineage (NCBI taxonomy): Eukaryota > Metazoa > Chordata > Mammalia > Diprotodontia > Petauridae > Gymnobelideus > Gymnobelideus leadbeateri. The sequence continues at coordinate 181,201 of WOXC01002130.1, forward strand.
GATCTATGCTTCCACACTTCCAACTTCTGTTGGTTCAATCCATCTGTTGGTCCCAATATCACCTGAACTCCTTCCCTTTTCAAAAAGAACATTTTTTAGAAAGCACACCAAAACAAACAAGACCTCAGTCCTCTCTCCCAACTCCCCCCTTTCTGTGGATGGTGCCACCAATCCCTCCAGTCATCCAGGATCAAAAGCTCTGGTAATTAAAATAATTTAATTTCATTTAATGCAGTAAGCACTTACGAAGGACCTACTATGTGCCAAGCTTTGTGCTATGCTACAAAGACAAAAACAAAAGAGTCCCTGCCTTCAGGAAGCTTATATTCTACTAAGGCATATACCATCATACAGATAAGTAAACACATGATATATGCAAAATAAATGCAAAATTATATCGACACACTATCAACTGGGAAGACTGATATGTCAATCAATTAACAATATATTTATCCAGTGCTACTGCAGATAGATATGAGGATCCAAAGACAAAAATGAAATAGCCCTTGCCTTCAAGGAGCTTGCATTCTATAGGAATAGACACCAATATGTAAGTATATGTAGAATACAAATACATGTATTATAAATAACAAGAGAATTTGTCAGGGGAAGTTCTACAGTACTGTATTTTTCCTCTTTCTATATTCCCAGGGTTTAGCACAGTGCCTGACAATGGTAGGCACTTAAAAAAATGTTGATTGATTTAAAAGACCACATAGATTGAGTTTTGATTCTTGACAGAAACAGGTGGTTCTGGGAAACAGAGCTGAAGAGGAAGTGCATTCCAGATATGGGGACAGCTTATGCCAGCACCAAGCTGAGAGATGGAGAAGCATGTGTGAGCATCAGCAAGGAGGTTAATTTAGCTAGACTATAGAATGCACACAAGGGAATAATTTCTAATAGACCTTGGAAGGTAGGTTGGAGCCAGATGTGAAGGGCTTTACATGCTGAAGAGAGGAGTCTCCATTTGCTTCCAGGAGTGATAGGGAACTATGGGAGTTTATGGGGCAGGGGAATGACACAGCCATGCCTGAGCTTCAGGAAAATTGCTTTGCCAGCTGTGTGGAAGATATATTGGAGAGAGGAGGAGCAATCAGGACCTGGTTTTTCTAATGGTCCAAGTGACAGATGATAAGAATCTGAACTAGGGAGATCCAGAAAGGTCTCTTGTAGGATTGAGCTCACTCCTCAGCCCTGTGGGGTTCTAAGTCATGGAGACAGAGGAAAAGGATTCCAGGGATTGATGCAGAAACAGGAGATGGGGTGTTATATACCGAGCAGAGTGAATGAGCCAGTTTAGTTAACCTAGAGTACAGAAGGGAGCATAGTGGGTCTTCATCTCTAGGTTGTAGCCCAAATGGTGATTGTATGGAATGTATGTGAGAGTGAAGAGCCAACTCAGTGAATCCAAGATTGTGAACCTGTGTAAGCAGAAGAATATTTTCTTAGAGAGAAACAGAAAAAAGTCAGAAAACTCCTAGGACCATAGGCTTAGAACTGGAAGGGACACTAGAAGCCAACTAGTTTACCCCTGACATTTTACAGATAAGGAACCTGTAGCCCAAGGCAAGGAAACAATATGCCCAAGGTCACACAGCTAGTTGTCACCAGGCTGGGGCTTAAATCTTGAGCTTCGGACACCTAGTCCATTTCTGCGGAGAGCAATGACCTTCTACATGCTGCCTCTCCAGCCCCTGTGGTCAAGACAGCCACACCCACTCCACTGACATTGGGGAAAAAGAAGACTTTAATACCACTATTTAGTTTCAGAATTTAAAAAAACATAAATTACTGTGGGCAGCTATGGGCCTGAAATCAGGAAGATGCATCTTCCTGAGTTCAAATCTGGCCTCAGACACTTACTAGCTGTATGACCCTGAGCAAGTCACTTAACCTTGTTGGCCTCAGTTTTCTCATCTATAAAATGAACTGGAGAAGTAAATGGCAAATCACTCCAGTATCTCTGCCAAGAAAATCCCAAATGGGGTCACCAAGAATCAGACACCACTGAAAAATGACTGAACAACAAATTACCACAGAAGCTAATGTCACAGACTGTGTATTAGATTTAGGAAGGCTTGATTTCAATCCCACCTCTGACATTTACTGTGTGATCATGAAACCTGTATTTCCTTAGTATTGGGGACTCCCAAGGAGGAAAACCCCTCTACTCATGCTGGTCTGTCCTCGCTCTGCAATTTGTGGCCATATTGAGTTCCCTATTGCACTGAAAAGATGAGAGATCTCCCCAAGGTCCCATAGCTAGTCTATATGTCAGAGGCAGGTTTTGAATCCAGAACTCCTTAATTCTGAGGCTGACATCATCAATCCATGCTTCCTTATTGCCTCTCTAACAAAATGATTAAAATATATTAAATCTATTTAATACATGTTTTAATTATAATAAATAATTTAATAAATTTATTAAAATTTATTATAATAAATAAATTTATTGAAATAAAAACAAAGATAGCAATGGAGATAAAATCATGGTTTCATTAACATAGGCAATGCCCTAGTGAGTCATTTCCATCTGCCAGTGCAGGTTGGCACCTTTTGTGTAACTTAGAGAATTATAAAATAGACTTGAACACAGGGGACTTGGTATTCTAAATCTCTTCCTTACCGTGCTGGACTATTCAGACCACTAGCCTAGGGGCCCCAAGAGACCTGCTGTGGGGCACTGGCCCAGTCAGCTCCCCTGGAACCTGGTTTTTACATGTCAGATGAGATGGACTGGGTAGCTCTAATGTCCCTGCCGGCTCTAACACTTTGTGATTTGGGTCCTCATATTGTTTCCCATGAATCTGAATTTTAACTAACAGGTTTATTGAGAACAGCACTCAGTGTAGTTCCTGGTACATAGTACGTGCTTCATAAATGTTTATTGACTGATGGAATAAGGCACAAGTGGCATCAAGTTAAATCTATAGACATTATCTTAGACAGTCCTTTAATGTTTTTCACATAACAACCCCATTAAATCACACCAGGCTAAACCTTATTAAGCTTCACCTGGCAAGCATTTATTAAGCACCTGTTATATGCCATGCCTATGCAAATCACTGTTCATACTACTATGTGCCAGGAACTCTGCTAGGTGGTAGGGATAAAAAAAAAGTAAATCAGTAATTACATATTTATTGCCTGCTATGCTTCCAGAACTATGCTTGGCACCAAGGATACAAATACAGAAGTAAAATGAATCCTTCCCTCAGGGAGTTTCTACTCACCTGGGTTAGATTTGGTGAATAATGGATGACTTTTTGGGTGCTACTCGTCATTCCAGATACTGAACTACAAATGGACCTAAACTCAATTCAGCAAATATTTATTAAGCACCTACAGTTTTCCAGGTGCTAAGTTCTGGGGATACAAAGAAAAAGCAAAATAGACCCTGCCCTCAAGATGCTTACAGTCTAACAGAAGAGACAATAAATATATCTAATGAAAGTGCAAGGTCATTGGTGGGAGAAAGGGGAGGATTGTGCGATGGGCCATCAGGAGAAAGCTTCTTGTTGGAAGAGATTCTTGAGCTGAATTCTGAAGCACAGGGGTTCAGTTTCAGGGTGTGAGGTCAGCTCTGTCCCCCTTTGTGACTGTGAGATGAGACATAATGCTTAAGGAAACACCGTGCCCTAGCAGGAAACGGATTGAAAGGCACAATTATTGGGCTCATTCTCCTTCAGGTCCCCCTGGGAGCCCCAGAGAGAAGGGGGATTCTCTATGCTGAGAAAGACAAGTCTGGGAGTGACTCAATGGCCGTCTCCCGTCTCTGCGATGAAATAACCAGCTGGTCTCTCTTCCCACTGAAGACAGAAAATTAAGAAATTGCTACTTGGAGATTTTAAGGACTAAAAGAGTGTGTGATTCCAGCAATGTGGGGATTTCCTTCCCTGTTGCTGATCTTAACTCCATGCCTGCCAAGGTGTTCTTGAAGAATATCTAGGTCTGGGGGGAAAAAAGAGAAATTTCTCCCCTTATAACCAATGTGAAAAATAAGCTTCCCCAAGCTTACTGAGGCTGGACCTTATTCAGCAGGCATTGGGTTCATCATGGACCTGAATTCAAATCCTTCCCAGCTCGGCAGGGCCTGCTGCAGCTTGTGCTCCATTGACCTGACTCTGAAGAGCCCAGGGCCTGCTCCATGACACAGAAAGGCATCCAGAGAGGACCAGAGCATGGTGGATTGAGGGTTGGACCAAAAGCCAGGCAAGCTTGGGTTCAGGTCTCACCTGTGACACTTAGGACCCGTGTGACCTTCAGTGCCACGTCCTCTCTCTGAGTCTCAGCTTCTTGGCTCCTAAAATAAAAGTGAAATAAGTGCACACTAAAGTCCCCTCCGGTTCTAAGTCTGTGAATAGATGGGCAGCTGGGACATGAGGACAGACGGACACAAGTCAGAAAGGTGCTGCTGGGTGGAATCTCACTTGACAGGACTAAGATATGAGCCTTGCCCCTTTATTCCATTAAGTTCTTCACAGCAGCCCGGTGAGGTCAGCACACTGATCCTTCCCATTTCATAGATAGAACCCGGAAGCTCAAAGCCAGCTCACAAATTCCACTTCTTCCCCTTAACTGCCGACATTGTTGCTCAGTCATTTCAGTCGTGTCTGACTCTCTGTGGTCCCATTGGGGGTTTTCTTGGCAGAGATACTGGATGGAGGGCTTTGTCATTTCCTTCTCCAGCTCATTTTACAGATGAGGAAACTGAGACAGAGTTTAGTAACTGGCCCAGGGTCACATAGCTAATAATTGTCTGAGGCCAGATTTGAACTCATGAAGACAAGTCTTCTTGACTCCAGACCTGCAGCTCTATCTATTGTGCTCTGACTGTCTACACACACTTGGCCAAACCCTTTCACCTCTCTTGGCCTCAGTTTCTTCATATGTGGAACAAGGGCGTTGGGGCTTGAAGCCTTCCCTAGTCTTTCCAGTTCTGACCCATGACCACAGATTCCTTTGATGCTCACATTTGCCCAGGGCCAAGGAGCTATTAAGTGTCAAAGTCAGGACTCAGAACCAGCTCCTTCAAAATCAAGTCTGGTTCTGGCTGCAGGTGCCAAGGTGCTGCAGGCCCTTCTGTGTCATAGGGAAGGAACGTGAGCCTCAGAAAGCAGCCGCCCAGCTGTGGTCCCTAGGGAGTGAGTTCAGGGGGCCAGGCTGGAGCCCAGGCCTCTTTCAGGTCCCTCTCCTGCCCCTGCCCCCCAGTCCAGTCCCACATATGTGGCTCGTTCTTGTTAGGACTGATCTGGGAGCAGACCTTCGATTTCATTGTGATAGAAACTCCCAGTGAAAAATTTTCTTCTGCTCCTGCAGGTGGGCATCCCCTCCGCTCATTGTCTTAAAGAGCTGCCTAGAAACCTGAGAATCTGAGTGATTTTTCTCAGGGTCACACACCTAACAAGTGTCATAGGTGAGATGTGAACCAAAGGTCACTAGGTGGCAGCACAGAGTTCTGGGGTTGGGAAGATCCGAGTTCAAATCCAGAGTTCAAATCCAGACTCAGATACTTACTAGCTGTGTGACCCTGGGCAAGTCACTTAATGCTGTTGTATGCCTCAGTTTCCTCATCTATCAAATGAACTGGAGAAGGAAATGGCCAACCAGGCCAGTATCTTTGCCAAGAAAGCCCCATGGACAATGTCTATGGGGTGTTAGACACAACTGAACAATGACAAACTCGAATTCTCCCCAACTCTGACACACTATTCTCTATAACACAGCCACCCCTTAGAAATGATAATAATATAGGCAACTGTTCCTGGCATATAGCTAGTGCTTACCACATGAGTTTTTAATTCATTTTATCTGTCAATGTTAATATAATATATAAGAATTATATATAAAGATAAATACATTGGATTAATTTGTAATGTAGTAATATATCTTATATATACATATATAATATAATATCTTACAATTTGCATTCAGTTAAGTGGGTATGTTGAAATTATTTCTTCTTTGTATATATACATGAGTCTCCTGTTGGCCACATTGAAAGAGGTGGACCCACCCAAGCTGTAGAGTGCTGTCAGACTGATGGGACCCTGAAGAGGCTGCTGGGTTTGGCATCTAAATGCCCAGATTAAAATCCTGGCTCTGTCATAATTCAACAGGTGACATTGAGCAAGGCTTTTAAACTCATTAGACCTCAGTTTCCCCAAGTGCAAAATAAGGGGGATGGTCTAGCTGGCCTCAGAGGCCCCTTCTAACTCTAATCAATAAGCCTTGGCGAGGGCAATGGGGTTGTCTATTAATGTAGAAGCTATGCTAACTGGTGGGAGTAGATTCATTTTTGGTAAAATATGCTTTCTTGAACCCTCTCCACTTTGCATATTCTAGGTTGAGGTTTCCAACGAGAATCCCAAGCACACACCATAATGCAATGTATCCTCTATATTCATATATCACAGGATTTAGCAGCTTTGAGGAACCTAAAAGACCAATCCAACCCAACATCTTACAAATGAGAAAATAGCCTGGAAGAATTTAAGTGATTTATCATGTGTCAGGGGTGGGCTTTTGCCCCAGATTCATTCTTCCAAATCCAGCTTTCTTTCCATGATATCATTTGGTAATAGCTTCCCCTCCTTGACTACTCAGTAGTTATATATTACACACGCATGCGCGCGTGCACACACACACACACACACACACACACACACATACACATACACACACTGCATCCCAACTCCGCAATAGAATGTAAGCACTCTAAGACCAATGTCTATTTCCTTTTCTTCACTGTATTTCCAGTCCCAGCACAGTGTCTCGTATAAAATAAGTGATTAATAAACGTTTGTCGATCAATTGATCGATGTCTCCACTGCTTCCTAGACTTGTTTCATCCACAAATCTAATTTAATTTTTTTTAATCTACCACTTAGTAGAAAGCAGGCAAGAAGGCTTTTCCAGATACCCCAAGGATGAAATGGTGGCATTGTTGCCCGCACAATGAATGTCAGAGCTGTGTGCCTGCAGTCCAGAGGCCAGAGCCAGCTGATAAGGAGAATGACAAAAGCTGGTTTCATGAGGGAGTCCATAGTGGGTTCCCTCAGCTGATGGCTCTGCTATTTTTGGCATTCCACATATCATGATTACATATACAGAGGGCGATTGGAGGCTACAAATATGGTAAGTCAGCATGGAATTCTGGGACACGCTGCATTATCAGTCAGGGCTCGTGAAACTTTTTTCAAGCCCTCTCCTATCTTTGCCGCTTTGGTCATTAATGAAAGTCAGGCCAGCTAATGCTTCGTTGCTGGTGGTGGAGAAGAGCGATTGAAAGAAAGAAAAAGAAAAGGAAAGGAAAGGAAAAGAAAGGAAAGAGCTTGACATTTCCCAGAGCCGATAGTATTTTTAGCCGTGATGCTGTGTCCAAAGTGTTAACTAATTGAGTGATCAGGTTTCAGAGTTGGCCACAGAAAGGATGGCAGTGGAAGACTTTGAAAGCTTCCCAGAACAAGTAAGCATCTGCAGCTTTTAAAGGAAACCTGATGTTGGCCAGAATCATGGGTTTGTCATGGGTGTCGGTAATGTAGAAACAATGGATTATGTTTTTATGGAGGAAAGAAGAGTGTATGTGCTCGGGGATGATGGATGTGTTGGCATGGTGGTCAGCATGGGAGTAGAGGGGGTGCAATCGATCGAGGTCACCTTCCTCCGGCTCTTGGAGTTAGCCAGCTGTAGGTAGGTCTTGCCTGGACTAGGGTTTGATGTGTGCAGTGCAGGGGCCTGGTCTAGAGAGGATGCTTAATGAAATGCAGAAGGGATTTCTGTGGTGGTCAGGGATGACTGTGGGCCAAAGGGAGTGGGCATTCTTAAGCTCTGGAGATGATAAGGGCTTAATGCATTTCACTTATTCTAAAAATAAAAATACAAATACACCTCAGGGCTTTGGGAAACTTCTCTGGCAGGTACTTGCCAGAAATTATTTTACATATTAATTATAAAAAGAATGTTTTTGACAGTTGGAATAAGAAATGTCAAGCCTAAAATCCTTTCACTTATTTTTTAAAAAAACATATAGTTGGTTGCTGGGAGGAAAAGAGAGGGGCAGATAGTTTCATTTCTCTTTTTAAAAAAGACTTTCACATAAGCAGTTGCAAATGATTTTATCTCACTTTGTTGTTTGGGGCAATTAGGGGAATAATTTTTTTAATAATGGGGGAAAGAAAACAGAAAAATATTTGTTGCATGTTTATAAATATTCAAAATCCTTTTGACTGAAGGTAACATATCAAAGGATATTTAGATTATGGCTTATTTTCTGTTCTCCTACTCATTTCCACTTTATTATTTCTAATCAATATCATCTTCTAGCCCAATAAGAAATGTCACATTCTGTTCAGAATGGAGATTTCCAAGTTGCTTGTCTTCCAGAGGCTAGATTTCAGGTCTGAAGATTGCTGTTTGTGTGGATATGATTCTTTAAATTGTTATTCAAATGCTAGTGATAGGTAATGGTTCAAGAGAATTAGCAAGCACATTTAGATTTTAAGATTGTCCAAGAGTTTTAATGAGAAATAGACAAACATGTTAGGCATGAAATTTGATTCTATGAAATTATAATGACCAAGCCTGACCCCAAGGAAAGGATATGAAAAATGCACCTTTCTCCCTTCTTTGCAGAGGTGGGGGCCATGATTGTGGAATGGTACATATAATGCTAGATTTTGTTGATGTTTTAGTTTTACTTTTTTTTTCTTTCTTTTATTCCTTATTATAAGGTTTGGTTCTCTGGGAGCAGAGAGGGAGGTCATACATTGGGAAATATAATCTGTGGGAAATGACCAAAAGATATCAAAAATAATTTTCAAGGTCATTGTTCAAAATTTGAAGTGTAATAGTATGAGTTGTACTTAAAGACTTAAGTGCAATAGAACATAAATAATTTTGAACTGATTTTAAATCAGAGTAAGGAATCCATTTTAATTGCTCTTTCCTCTTATACATGAACCACTTAGTGCTAAAAGATGAACTTTTCGTTAAGTACTTTTTCACCTTGGGACCATGAGGACCTTTAGGAAAGTCCTTTGGAATAGGAAAGTCCTTCCTCAGCACTAAGGAACTTTGGAAAAGTTCTCATGGTTTGGGGCATGCTAGGCATGTCAGGAGGTAGGCTTTGCCCCAGATTAACTTTGAAATTTGCAATGAATGGATGGATATGGCTCATGTAGCCTCAGGCACCAGCAAAAATGATCTACAAGCAAAGCACGGTCCTTTTGAGAAAGAAATGCTTAAAATACACTTAATGGCATCCCTTCCCCCTTCTCTCCTAAAAGAAAGGAACGCATATATTAAAAATTATGAGATTTACTGAAAGCTGCCACTGGGTCCTTTTTCAGTAGATGTGAAAATTCTGTATATCATTGTTGAGTATTTTAAAGATGCCCTAATTGGATTTAGATTTGAGAGAAAAAGCTTTTCAGACTCGTTTTGGGCTGCTTTAAGCAAGCAGCAGATATTCCCCACCTTATCTTGCACACCTGGAAAGGCACACAATCTTCAGGATCTTTTGGAGGTGCTAAAAGCCCTAAGTAGAAGCCACATTTCTGGGGCCTGTCTTTTTTGTCGTCCATGTCATGTCTATTGGGTGACTGGACAGCAAGCATTTGAGTTCAGGTCACGTGCCCAGGGTTGGCAGGCTTTGTAGGGATGCTTCCCAGAATGTTTCCTAAAAGCGCCGACCCATTACAAATCGCCCCCGAGTCTCGTCACTATGGGCTCATGGGTACCATTACTGGGCTGGGCTCCATTTGAAATTGGGTGCTGATGTTTCTGGCTTCTGGTTTCATGTCGGGCTGGGGTGGAAGACTGAGCTATTCTTCCACATGAGCTGAGCTATGGAAAAAAACCTGGCAAGAAGGGTACAGTAGATGGTTTGGTTTTCATCCTTCTCTTATAAGAGTTTTCATTTGGAGTTAGTTTTGTAAATTATGGAATTATTTCTCTCTTTGTCTCTGTTTCTGTTTTCTCTCTCTCCTCATGATTAGGTCAGATTGGTCACTGGTCTATGACTAACAGAGGCAGCAATCTTTTTGTTTGTTGGTTTAAAAATGAAGATTCTACTTGATAAACAAATACTTTCTTTGCCACACAAACCTTTTGTGGTAGGAAAGATGTCTTGGTTAACTCATTAAATTCAGAGTTAAGTTTCCAGTGGCACATAGGTTGAAAAAAATGAAGAATTTTCAGGATATATAGTCATTTTGACAAACTAATTGGTCAAAGACAGCTTTCAAAGTCTTAGACCATAAAGATTTATAAATAAATAAATCAATGCCATGGGATTTTTGAACTGGAGTTTGTGGACAGACTTCAGTATATCCCTGAACTTGAATGAAATAAAAAAATTGCATTGTATTTTTTATTAATGTCCAATTGAAATTTAGCATTTTCTTAAGGTTATTAATGTAGGCAACAACAAACAAATTAACATTATTCTGAGACAAGGTCTATGGGTTCTGCCACACTTCCAGAAGGGTCTATGAGAGATAAAAGATTAAAACCTGTTTGGTAGTATATCAAAATAATAATTTTAAAATCTCAAACTGATTATAATTTTACCATAACATTTTTCATTAAGACTTTTGAACAGCATGTGCTATACAATAGTATAAACTGTGAAAAGAAATTCATAGTGTGTTACTCTTTTTCCCCCTTTTTCTGCCCTGATGTTTCCAGTTATTTGCTGGAGGAGAACAATACCTTAGATTTGTTTTCAAATGATGGACCCATAAATGTATGCTCCTTTAATTGCTAGAAAATTATATTTTGCTTGGAGTTGTGGAGAGGGGGAAGGAAGTAGAGACTTAACAAGATGGGGCAAAATCATCACGGTGAACTCACTTAAGGACAAACTAAGAGCAAAGCAAACTTCTTTTGTTGTTGTCAAGAAGATAAATAGATTCTTTCTTAGGAAATGATAAGTTTTGATTATGTAGTGATTGAGTAGGATTCTCCAGCTGGGTTACTCAGACTGAGGTCTGACTAGTCTCTGACAAATGGAAGGTGTTGGATGTAAATTTCATAATAATCTCTCCAGCTGATCACTCAACTTGAAATCCCATTTCCAGAGAAAAGTGGCTTCAAATCTCTTAGCTTCTCAGGTAATTATGCTTTAAAACTACACAAAATTCTCTTTATAATATTAATAGATTAAATGCCCAAACACTAGGATAAATACCAATCTGCTACTGTGCTCCTATAAAAGCTATTATGTTAATTTTTAAAAGGGGGAGGTTGTAAAAACTTCTTCATGATTACAGCTGTCCCCAAATGGAAAGGTCTGCCTTAGGAGGTAGTGAGCTCCTTGGCATCAGAGGTATTCAAGCAGAACCTGGATGAGCCCCTAGTGGTGATGTTGGAAGCAGAATTCTCAGTCAGTTCAGGGTTGTACTTGATGGTCAATGAAATCCCTACCAAATCTTACATCCTGAAATTCTATGATTACAATATTGTTTGGGGGTGTTTTTTTCTTTCTCATGGTTTGTTTTTTTCTCAGACCTTAGACTTCACCATGCTAGAGAAATCTCAATCCCTGGAAATTCCCTCTAATCAAAGCAGAGATATCTACTCTGCAACATATCCATAACGTAGAGATCTACCTGGGGTCCTGAGAAGTTAAGGGTAACATGTCTAGGGTGACATAGTCAGCTTTTAGTACAGTGCTAGGCACACAATAAGCACTTAATAAATGCTTTTTGGCAGCCAGTATATGGCAGAGGAATGACAAGTCTTCCTGACTCTGAAGTAAGCTCTCTATCCACTCTGCCAATATTATTACCAAATAATATTAGTCAACTTACTATAGATATAACAATAACTAGAGAGTACATATAGCACTTTGATGTTTCCAAAGCATTTCATGTATATTTTCTGATCTTATCCATGTAACAACTAAGGGACTTTAGTACTATAATTATACCCATTTTACAGATGGAAAAACTGAGATGCACAGACCAGAAAAGTCACAAAGTTATTAAGTGCCTGAGGCATGATCCCACACTCTATCCACTAAATACCTTTCAATTCTTTTTCAATTAAATAAAAATGTATTTTAAAACTACTAAGTTAAGGCCCTGAACTAGGTATATTCCGATTCAGAAACTGGAAATTGTCTTTTGCTCTTACAAAATTAACATTTCTCAACTTACAGACAAGGTAGCAAATATTTTCGCAGGGAAGTTGTTGCAGGGCCAGTTGAGTGATTTATGAGAGCTGGTGATAAAAGTCAGAGGGTAGAGGGCATGGCTCTGGAACAAATTTGCCTCTCTGATTTCTTTACAGAGGTGGGGAACTTTCAGTGTAGAATTAGGAAAAAATCTGTCAACTTCAGTCTCTGTGTTGGTTTTATTTGCTGAACGACCTTTTTAAAAAAATTCTTTGTTTCAAGAGATGGCTCCCTGAGGAAAGGAGGGTGAAAGATCTATTTGGAAATAAAGGTGATGTAAAGGTCAGAGAGACCAAAAAATTAGTTTTTAATAACTTAAAGGAGGAGCAGCTAAGTGGCACAATGGAAAGAGCACTGGCCCTGGAGTCAGGACCACCTGAGTTTGAATCTGAGCTTAGACACTCAATGCTTAACTAGCTGTGTGACCCTGGGCAAGTCACCTACCCCATCACAAAAAGAATCAAAAAGGATGGAAGGATGGAAAAAGTAGGAACCACTAAAAGCTTCCATGTATTTTTGTGTATATGTGTGTTTTTGTAGATGTATGTATGCTTACATGTAGGTAAGTGAGTGAGTATCAAAATCCAGGCTGTCTTCTCTCTGATTCAGACAATTCAGCAAACATATTTGTGTCCTTACTTTCATGGATTTGGGGTTCTCATGTTTCTCACTTGTAAAGCAACTCCCTTTATGAAATTAAAAATACCTTTGATAAGGTTGCTTTTCTTAAGACTAGCCCTTCTCCAGGCTCTCTTGGTTCTCCTTCCTTTTCATTCTAGCATTAAATATCTCAATGAAGTTTGAATATTTTTTCAAAGCTGATGGGAAGGGAAGAAATGCCTAACAGATAGAACAAAAATCTGCTTGCCTTCATCCTTAAATTATGCAGATTGTTTGATGATAGAGTATATTCCAGAGAGGAAAACTGAACCCATTAAATTATTCTTTTAAAAGCCTGAATTATCACTACATTATCTCCAAGGTTAGAAAGTTCCTATTATACATCATTTCAATCCATTATACCCTATCCTTCTAATGAGATTTCCGTATAACTTAATGTTTTCCACTTGGAGTTGGATGTTTGTTTTATTAGTGATTGTGCTAATTCAAAGAACTTTTAAACTATTGTTCTACAAACATTGTTAATCTCCTGAGAACATCAATAAAGCTTTCTGAGTATGAGAAGAATAAGAAAGCCAAAGACCATGGGAAGGTAAAATTAAAAAAAAAAAGAAACACACAATATTAATCCATTTAATGTCAATTCCTGACTACTCTAATCAAATAGAACATTACCTGACATTTCTATCATTCCTTGAAATCTGCAAGACACATTATCTATCTTTTCTCATTTGGAAATGACGGTTGAGTTTTGGTAACAGGCGGCTGTCAGAGCCATCTTTGGGGAGTGGCTCCAGAATTGTCCATGACTCCAGAGGATATCTAGAATCTGTCCCCTTCATTTTACAAAAGACCACATCAATGTCCAGAGAATAGAAATGACTTGCCCAAGGTCACACAGGTAATAAATAACAGAGACAATACTCTAGTGTCTTTGCAGATTTGTCAAAACTATTTTCCCTCCAGCATCACATTCCTCTGTTAAGATTCCTTCTCAATGCCTCTTCTTGTGAGATATTGCTCTAAGGCCAAGGGAGAAGATTAAATGTGAAGGATGACACTTCTCATAGGACCAAATCTCCTTAGAAATGAGAGTATTATAGAAAAATGGGGAGAAATATAAACCTAACTCTCATAATTTTAAATGTAAATGGATTAAACAATCCAATCAAATAAAAGAGAGTACCAGATTGGATTAAAAAACAAAAATTCCACTATATTTTGTGTGTAAGAAACATCCCTAAAAAGCAAAGACATATACAGAATAGAAAATGAGAAACTAGAATATAATTTACTGGTGGATCCCAAAAATCAGGAGTTGCAATCTTGTGATTGGAGCAAAATCAAATATTTATAATATAAATAGAGATAAACAAGGCAAGTAAATTAAACAGAAAAGAACCATAGAAAACAAATAACAATCATAAACTTATATGCTCCAAAAGCCTTAGCATTTAAATGAATAAAGGAAAATTAGCTGAATAGCAATATATACACAATACAAAGATAGTAGCTGGAGACTATGATGTTGTGCTCTCAGGTTTGAATAAACCTAACAGAAAAGTAAACAAAAGGAAATATCATAGAATTGAACAAATTGCTGAAGAAATTAGAACTAAGAGACATATAGTATCTTCTTAATTGAACTGTGACAGAAAATAAGTATTTCTCCTCACCATGTGAATCTGTTAAAAAAAAAATTGGCCAAGTATCAGGACACAGAGATATTACTAATCAACATAGAAAAGCAGATATAATAGCCATATCTTATAGATACCATGAAACATAAATCTAGCTATCAGTTTGGAGGGCATAAGCAAAAGACACTGATCCAAATGGAAATGGCAGTAAAATCCTAAATCATGAGTGAACCTAAGGACAAATAATGGAGACTAGTTATGTGAAAGAAAATGATAATGATGAAATGGCAAAAATGAGAATATTTTGTGTGATATTTAAATGATCAAGAGGCAGTGATGGGTATTGAATAATACAAATTCAGAGTCAGTAATACAGACTCAAGTTTTCGTCTTTCCTATGAAACATACTAGATAGGTGATGATCCGGGGTTAGCCACTCTCAGGCTTAGACAACTGAGACTATAAATATAAATTACAAGACAGACGCTGATTGACTTTGTTGGGAGGAGTTGCATCACTAGCAGTTATCAAACTAATGAAATAACTGGATATATAATAATATGTGTATGTATATGTAGGTATGTGTGTATATGTATGTTTATATATGCACATATATCATAATGTCCTATATATTATACACATAGATATACTTTAGTTGCTTAGGGAACAGGGCAAACAAGCCTACTGTTTTCATAGTACATTAGGACAGTGGGTTTGGAATAAGGGGACCTGGGCTCAGATCTTAGCTCCACTAGGTTCTACCTGGGTGACCTTGGGCAGGTGGCTACACCTGCCTTGGATTTCTTTTCCTCATCTGTAAAAGAGGAGGGCAGCCTGGATGTTCTCTGAAGGTTCTTCTAACTCTACATCCTTTGCTTCTAATCCCTATGTGACCAACGTGCTTATTTCATTGCATAAACACAGATTATACCACTGATCTGGACAGATGTGAAGGAGAATTACACAGCTGGGTTACCAGCCAAGGTCCTATTTGGACTGGTTTCAATCTAACATTCACCCTGGGCAGGGTGGGGAGAGGGCCGGTCAGTGCTGGTGGAGGGGAGCTTTATCATGTTTTTGTGTAGAGGATGCAGTTTGCTATGGACCATTACTTCTCACAAACACAATCATGTAGTGGTATCTGCCAAAATATTGATATACTAAAAAAAAAATTTGCTCTATCCTGATAAGTCTCCCTGGATAATTGTAAAACCTCATTCTCTAACCCTGCTGTGAAGCTCTAAGTCCAGCCTTGGCAGAAATAATATTTTATTTCCTGTTTTTAATCTCATCTTATTGGTGCCTTGTTTTAATATCATCTTCATTTCCAAATATATACTTCCCTTCTCTCCTCCCTAGCAAGCCACCCTTTGTAACAAAGATTTAAAAAGAAAAGAGGGGGAAAGAATCAGGTCAGCAAAAGTAGACAATGCATCTGTGGTAGCCGGTATGTGCAACATTGCACACCAATAATCCCCTACTTCTGTAAGGGCTAGCTTGGGGGAGAAAGAACGAGAGAGACAGACAGACACACAGACACACAGAGAGAGAAAGAGATACAGAGGCAGAGAGGTATATATACACATATATATGTATGTGTCTGTATATGTGTGTTTTATATATTTCTCATGTGTGTATAAGCACAATAAATATGTATGTCTTTATATACATAAATATATGTATGTGTGTATGCAAAAATGTATATATTTTATATAGTAGTACATGTGTAATCTATATTTGTGTGTATATCCCTATATATGTATATACACACCTATATGTATGAATGCATATGTATTCATATATGTATATGTGCATATATACATGTTTTACATTTATGTTGTTGTTATTGAATTGTTTATACCTCTTTGTGACCCCATTTGGGGTTCTCTTGGTAGAGATTTTGGAGTGGTTTGCCATTTCTTTCTCCAGTTCATTTTACAGATGAGGAAACTGAGGCAAACAGGGTGAAGTGACTTGCCCCAGGTCACATATCCAGGAAGACTCTGAGGCTGGATTTAAATTCAGGTCTTTCTGACTCAAGTACCAATGTTCTATCTACTATACCACCTAGCTACTCCATTTGTGTTGTATTCATTGTATGTATTCCTTTAATGTTTCTGCCTACTTCGTTCTGTCTGCATCAGTTCATAAGAGTTTGCTGAGGCTTCTCTGTATTTTTCACAGTCCTTGTTTCTTCTAGCTTGGTGACAGGCCATTATAAAGGTGTATCAGAAGGAAATTATATTCTTAAGAGTCTCATTTTGTAGAAATCAAGAGTTTAGTTAACTCAGCACTTGTGTACATTCCAGCTCTCTGCTTTAGAGATGATCTCCTTTTTTCACTGAAATGTCCTAATTCCCTCAATTGCTGGTGGCATCACTGCTAACCTTACCTTCCCCTGTATTTTCATATATGCTGTAATTCATATATATTTTCTCCTCCATTCAAATGTAAGCTCTCTGAGGACAAGGAGTATTTTCTTTTATTTTTTTGCTTTTTTCTTGTATCCTCAATGCTTCACAAAGTAAGTGGAACATTGGAGGGACATAATATGTGCCTGTTGAATGATTGGTTGATATTAGGCTCATGAATCACAGGACCTGGGGCAAGAAAGTACCTGAAAGATTATATTGTAAAACGCTCCACTGTACAGATAGAGAAACTGAGGGCCAGGTGGTAAGGATATAATGAAAAGATTTTTCAAGATTCAAGAACTTAGAGATTAGGGTTAGGAGTGCCTATCTTTATTTTAAGGAATTTTCTCTATTTGCCTAAATATGACCTCAATTCGCTATGTTGTTTTTCCAAAAGGCCTTCAGATTTATTTCCTATGAAATGTTTTTATCCTCTGTGTACGATCAGAAAACTTCTGAAATTCCATCAGCTAACAAGCTAATAAGATGCCTTTTGACACACCCTTTGTTGAACCTAGAAATAGATTTAAGTGGAGAATAAAAATGGAAAGAACAATAAGCATTTTGGTGGCAATTTTGAGTGGGGGGAGCCTTATAAACCAACCACAAAAAATTTAACAAATTATTTTCATTTGCCATCAACTCCCACATGGCTCCAGCTGCACCAGCTGTCCCCTAACATTTGGGAATGATGAATTAGAGAAGCCTTACCGCTTCTTCATGGCCGCCCCCTCACTCTCGGGTGCCCCAAACCTCCTACTTCAACCCCTTTCTGGCCTCAATTCCCAACCTGTAATTTTCTGACCAGGAAGCTGGAGGCCAGTGCCTTGTGATGGACGGACTGCTCCCCACCAAATAAATTATAATTATGTGCTAGAAGCCAACCGTGGCATTTGTCATTTCAAGTCTCATCCATACTCAAATTATGTTCTTCCCTTCCCGGCATTATAAAATGCCAAGAAATTGGCCATCTTAAGTAAATACTTTTCTCTCATCCTGATACCTAGACCAATTTTAGCTTATCACTGTATTCAGCTGCTATATTTAAAATGTGAATAGTTTCCTGGATTAAATAATTTAGAACTCCTGCCAAGGCCTCCTTCCTACACAATAAAGATTCTTAGGCAAAGAAGCTCTGACATCCCTCTCCTGATTCATAATATAACAAATAAAAGGAAAAGTCTTAAGGATTTGCATTGTTTTGTGTCATTCCCTGAAACACTGTGCCAGAAGTCATGGCAGCCTCTGCCTCAACTATGGAGAAAGGGCACTCTCCCACGGGTGTTTTCTCTTTGGATTTCACAGACTTTCCCAGGTCCTCTCAAAACATGGGGAAAACTGCTATTCTTCCTTTTCTACACTTTCTGAAAATCCTACAGTGATTTTCATGAGTTGCTCAACACAAGAGCCTACTATATTTCTTGCCCCCTTTTTGAAAGTGAATCTGCCTATAGCAACCCAGAATCTTGACTAAATGGTGCCTCCTGGCCAATGGTATCTGAGCATTTTTATTGCATGACCAGGAGTACAGAGTCAATCAATCAACAGGCACTAATTAAGCTTCAGATTCCCTTCAGACTGCTCTGGACATGTATAGTAAGTGTTTATTTACTCACATGTCATCGCCCCAGTGGAATGGAAGCACCTTGAGGGCAGAAACCGCTTTTGCCTTTCTTTGGGTATGCCCATCACTTAACAGTTTTATTTTGAAGAACAAACACTATCTTTCAAAGGGTTTTCTGACACAAGCATCCTTACAGAATTCCTGACCCATAGTAACTGCTTAAAAGAGGAAGCTAGGTAGCATAGTTCTAGAGTTGGAGTTGGGAAGACCTGAGTTCCAATCCTGCCCCAGTCACCCACTAACTGTTGGACCCTAGTCAATTTAATTTAATTAATTCATTAAATTAAATTAATTCATTTAATTATTATCTGATTCAATTTCCTTTTCTATAAAATGGGGATGATAATAGCACTTACTCTTCAGGGTTTTGTGAGGATCAACTGAGATAATATTTAAGTCCTTTGCAAACCTTCAAGTGCTATATAATTGTGAGCTGTTATAATTATTATTAATAAATGCCTGTTGATAAATTGATTGCTTACTATATGCTGGGTAGAGAAAGACATGAAACAGCCCCTGCCCTCAAGGAGCTTATACTCTTAACATTGAAATTGACTGGTAGTTGGAGCCCATTCATTTCCCTCTGTCTTCTGCTATTGACCTATAAAGATACCTTATTTTGTTTAACATTTTTTACCTTTCTACCTTTTCTACCTTTCCTCCCCGTTTGCCAAAACCGGATTGTGTTTAGAGACACTGTTGTATGGACATGGTATCATGAGAGCAACTTAGATAAAGATTTTGTAGCATAGGAGGTGAAGGGCCCTCCTTGTCTGTGAATTCACAGTGGAAAGAGAATAGTTCTGGGAGTCAGGAGATTTGAGTTCAAATCCCTCTAAAGTCTTCATGAAGTCTGGGATGAATGATGTCTACATTTTTCTATCTCTCTCAGAACCCACCACAATGTTCTGTACACAATACATGTTCTATGAGTGCTCTGATGACCTCTAGCTGCATGACCCTGAGTATGGAGAGTCTTTAGGACTCAGTTTCCTCATTTGTAAAATGAGAGATTTGCAGAAAAATTTTCTTGGTGTTGTAAAGATCGCCAAACTTTCTTTTTTTTTTAAACAAATGCTTTATTAACTTCTGTTTTACATCATTCATTTCCACCAGATTTTGTGTTACAATCATTTTCCCCCAGTTATTCCCCTACCCAACCTCCCAGAATAGCAGTCCCACAAGATATCGCTTCCTCCAATCTGCTCTCTCCCATACCTTCTCCCATACCCCCATCGACTTTTCCATTAGAGGAAGGTGAATCTTTGTGTCCCAATGCCTGCACATCTTATCTCCCAATTATAAGCAAAAGAGTATTAATAATAGTATTTATATATATTTGAAACATTTAATCTTAAGACCTCGAATTTCAGATCCATTTCCTTCCTCCCTTGTCACCCATTCCCTCTGGGGAGATAAGTAATTCAGTATATGTTGTACATGTCTAGCTATGCAAAACATTATCATAGTAGATATATTGTACAAGGCTGCTTATAATTCCCTCCCACTCATCCCACCCCCCACCTGGTCCATTCCCTACATGATCCTGTCCCTCTTCTATAGTGGGTACTTCCAACCTCCCCTCACCCCAAGGATGCCCTCCCATCCATCATCCCTCCTCTCATTCCCCTTCCCCCTATTCTGCTGCAGGTTGAGATATACCATTTAGTATGTATGTCATTCTCTCCCTGAACCAAATTCAATGAGAATGTGGATTTGCCTTTTTTCCCTTCCTATTCTCCCCCTCCCTTGCAACCACTTCCCCTTGCTTCTTCTACATGAGGTAGTTTACCCTACCCTGTCTCTCCCCATCTCCTCTTGCCACTTTCCTCTCTCACCTCATAATTTCATCCCTTGAGTATTCTCCCTTCCCAACAAATTCAACCTATGCCCTCTATCCATATATAACTGTAACCATATACACACACATTCACATATGTATTCATATGACCACACACCCTTCTTCCATTATTTTCATAGTGAGAAAGATATCATCAGTCACAGTTATTGTTTTTCCATATAGGAATGTAAATAGTTCAACTTTGATAAGTTCCTTTTGATTTCTTTTCCCTGATTACCTTCTCAGGCATCTCTTGCTTCTTGTGTCTGGATGTCAAATTTTCTATTCAATTCTGGTTTTTTCCTCAAGAATGCTTGAAAGTCCTCTATTCCACTGAATGACCATATTTTCCCCTGAAACAAAATACTCAGTTTTGCTGGGTAGGTGACCCTTGGGTTCATTCTCAGTTCTTTTGCCCTCTGGAATATCATATTCCATGCCCTTCGATCCCTCAGTGTAGAAGCTGCCAGGTCCTGGGCTATTCTGATTGTGTTTCCACAATATTGAAATTGTTTCTTCCTGGCTGCTTGTAGTATTTTCTCCTTGATCTGGGGATTCTGGAACCTGGCTATAATATTCTTGGGAGTTTTCTTTTTGGGATCTTTTTCAGGAGGTGATTGGTGGATTCTTTCAACCTCTATTTTGCCCTCTGGATCTAAAACATCAGGGCAGTTTTCCTTGAGAATTTCTTGAAGGGTGATTTCTAGGTTCTTTCTTTGATCATGGCTTTCAGGTAGTACAATAATTTTTAAATTGTCTCTCCTGGATCTATTTTCCAGGTCAGTGGTTTTTCCCATGAGATATTTCACATTGCCTTCTAATCTTTCATTTGTTTGGATCTGCTTAACAGCATCTTGGTTTCTCATAAAGTCATTAGCTTCCATTTGCTCCAGTCTAACTCTGAAGGAATGAATCTCCTCAGTGAACTTTTGAGATTCTTTTTCCATCTGGCAAATTCGACTTTTTAAGGCATTCTTCTCCTCATTGCCCTTTTGGGCCTCCTTTGCCATTTGAGTTAGTCTATTTTTTAAGGTGTTGTTTTCCTCAGTCAGGCTGTTGACCCTCATTTCATACTTTTCCTGCATCCTTCTCATTTCTCTTTCCAATTTTTCCTCCACTTCTCTTATTTGATTTTTAAAGTCCTTCTTAAGGTCCTCTATGGCCTGCAACCCGCTCATGTTTTCCCCTGGGGCTTTTGGAGCAGGACTTCTGACCTCACAGTCCTTTTCCCGCTCTATGCCCCCAAAATAGGAGTCTAGGGTTGCATTTTTCTGTTTCCTTTGCCTTGGCATGTTGCCACTTAATTGCTTGACTTTTGGGCTTGTTGCCACACTATGGCTTTAAGGCCAGCTAGAGGAATTTTCGTCCCGAACGTGTGGGGGGCAACTTCCGTTTCTGGCAAGCTGTAAACCCACCCACAACTTCCACCCTAGATCACAATCCAGATCCAGGGAGGTTAAAGCAAGAGCGATTACCCCCCAAGACTGATCGCTGGATCTCCCTACAATTAATTGCAGGCCAAGAGCTGGAGCTGCCTCTGAAAACTACAAAATGGCGTGCAAAATGGCGTGTCTCCTCAGCGGCTTCTAGCCCCCAGGGGAGGGAGCCGACGATTCCCCCAAAAACAGGTCCCAAAGTCCATAGGACACTAACCTCTTACTTTGCCCTAGGCATGTCTATGTTGATAATTCTGGAGTCGCCACGGCTGCTGGTGTTCTGGGTTCCTCCAGCTGGTTGCTGGCCCTGTTGCCCTGGGGCTAAAACCTCGGCTCAGGCGGACCTGGGCTCGGCTTGGCTCTGCTTCCTGCGCTCTGCGTGCTGCTGGCTCCCAGACCGCTGCACTGGTCCTTCCTGCGGGGCTGCTGGGCTGTCCTCAGTGGGAGGTTAGCTTCTCTTTGTCGTTCTGTGGGTGCTGGGGCTCCAGAAGTTGTTCAGAGTCCCCTTTTACATAGTTTGGGGGGAATCTTCGCCAAACTTTCTTGATCACTTCTGTCAGTTAAAAATTATTACAGCTGTACCCCTAACAGGTATATATTTACTCATTTATAAATTAAATGTAATTCATAAATATAAAATATGTACATATGTGTACTGCTATTCTAATTATGTACATTATAAAACTTACAAAAATATGAATTAAAAAAAGAATGAGATGAACATGAAAGGCAATTTTATCCTAGAATCAGTAGGGAGCCACTGGGGTTTATAGAATAGGAGAGGGATCTAGTCAGATCTGTGCTTCAGGACAATTGTTCCTGTAGCTGTATGAAGGATGCTTTGGAAAGGGGAGACCAAGCAGGGAGGAAACAATTCAGATATGAGTCCAGTCCTGGACTGGGACAGTGGCAGTGAGTGGAGAGGAGGGAATAGATGGAAGAGCTGGAGTGGAGATGGAAGGACATGATTTGGTTTAGCTGATGAGTGGGCAGGTGGAATAAGGAGAAATCAAGGAGGACTCCAGGATGGTGAGCCTGGATGGCTGGGAGGGTGGTGGTGCCTCTGGCCGCCATAAGGAGGTATGAAGGGAGAGCCGAGGAAGTGCCATAGCATCGGCAGTTCATGTCCTTGCCTTGGTCTCTTGTGCTACTCATTCTGTTCAATGAAAATGAAAAAGGAGGAAGGAGTCTTATTCAAAACCCCGCCCCTTGACCCTGAACCTGCCTCTGGAGGAGTTCCAGTCACAGCCCCAAAGTGATTAGGGATTGGGGGTGGGGACATGGTGGGAAGAAAGGTGGGAAATTTTGCCTGCTCAGCCCTAGCTTACAATTAGGTTGCCAACACCTTACGATGACTATGCCCAACTCTGGCTTGCCCTTACCAGAGGGCTCATCAGTGATGGGTGAAGAGAGGGTAGTGGGGTATGGGGGGGAGCAGTAGTTTACTTGTGCTGGAGACACATCCATAACTGTCTAACAGAGGGAAATACAGCCCCTCTTCTCACCCTCTGATTGGTTAATCCCAACACAATTTGAGTACCACAACATCACCCTAGTGGGGGTAGTGACCACCCCCTTCAGAGCCACTGTTGTAGCAATCATATTGTCATAGGTCTAGAACTGGAAGACACTGTCTGGTGATGAGCTGAAGCCCTCTCATTTCATAGATAATGAACCGGAGGCACAGAGAGGTTGAGTCAGTTGCCCGAAGACCCACAGCTAGGAATGGCAGAGACAGTCTAGGAGATTCAGACTTTGATTTAAAATGGAATTAGATGATCCTGGAGATTTCCTTTATCTTAAACATGTTGTGTGATTCTCTGATGACACTGGCGGTCCCTTTTAAGGCATCTTTGCCCCCACTGTATTCATTTTATCTAAATATCCTTGTTCTAATAATTAAGAAAGAAAGAAGGGGCGGCTAGGTGGCGCAGTGAGTAAGAGGGCTAGCCTTGGAGTTGGGATGACCCAAGATCGAATCTGGCCTCAGAAAATGAGCACCCACACATAAATAATGACTAGCCGTGTAACCTTGAGCAAGTTACTTAACCCCAATTGCTTAAAAAAAATTAAAAAAAATAAAAATAAAAGAAAGAAAGAAAAGGCAGGAAGGAAAGAAGAAAGGCAGGAAAGGGAAGGAAGGTCATACCTGAATATTTATTGACTGGAGTCAGAGGAACCTGGTTCAGATCTCACTCCTGATTATTATTACTGAGTGACCTTGGATAAATCACTTATCTGCCCTGGGCCTCAGTTTCCTCCTCAGTAAGATGAAGGGATTTGGTGACCTTTGAGGTCCCTTATGGCTCTAGAGTTATGTTTCTAGGAACTCAAAGGAGAATGCTCGTTTTCATGATGCCAAAGCATTTGGACAAGAAGGCAACATTGCATCAAGTTACCCAGATGCTTTGCTTGTGCCACACCATATGGGCAGCTGTTTAGAAAACTCCGGTCAGCCAGCTGACTTTTTCTCTTTCCTAGAGATGTCCTTCAGGCATACTCAGTGTGAACTGGGGAGACAGCCTGCTGGCCAGAGGCTGAGCCCTCATTCCCCTGGTGTATCCAGTGACCTAAATTCCTGGCTGATTGTTGGGGTCAGGTCATTTCTGAAGGCTTTCCTGACCTTGGGTTCCATGAGCAGATGAGGTAATGATGCTACTATCCTTCCAAAATCATCAGACACTTTCAGGACCGGAGTTTGAACAGGATGATATTTCAGGGAAGTGGCCTTCACGGATAAGGAAAGGTGGGGCATGGGATGCCCTTCAGGGGCTTGCTGGGGGTCTTCCCTGCCTCCTCACTGCACAGCAAGAAGAGCCCAAACCAGGGAATGTCCATAGAAAAAGTCATTGAGCCAGACGGACTAGATGGAATGGAAAGAGAAAAAGGAGAGGAGGAGTGAGAGAGACTGTGAGAGAGAGGTAAGAACTCCAGGTACAGCTTGGGAAATTTTCATTGTGAACATTTACACCTCCAGGTTTGATTTGTTGATTGTCTAGACTTAAGAAAGCAATGGAGAAAATGTTAGTGGAAGAGTTTTAGCTTCAAAGTGGCCTCTGTATATTTCTTCTCCCTCAGAGAGCTGGTTGTTAACCATTTACCAGCAGTCCTCTGGATAAGTCCCAGACGGACATGAACACAGCATAAAAGCAAGAGTTTCTAGCTTGGGCTCATGGATGGATTTCAGGGGATCTTTAAATTGTAAGGGGAAAACCCAACATCTTTATTTTCACTAACCTCTAACTGGAATGAGCATTTTTTTCTTATTTAAACACAATATTTTAAGAAGGGTCCTTAGTCTTCCCCAGAGTGACAAAAGGGTCCATGACTCCATAAAGCATTTTTCTGATTCATTTGGCAGATAATTGATCAGATTCATAGGCTCATAGGATTAGAACTCAAGGGGATGTTAATGATCATATATCCACACCCTTTGTTCTAAAATGGGGGAACTGGAACCCAAGAGAGGTGGTGACTTAAGCTAACACCTAATCCTGAAACTGTCTTACTTGTGTTTATTTTTGTATGTAAGATAAACTCAGCTCAACTCCAGCTTCAAATGAGGCCTTTCCTGATTTTCTCAACTCCCTAGTATGCCTTCATTTCCGTGTAATTTTAAAAGTATATTTTGTGACTCCTCATGTGTATGTGCTTTCTCTTCTGTTAGAACATAAGCTCTTTGAAGGAGGGACTTTTTCATGTTTGTCTTTGTACACTCAGCTCCTGCCACAGTTCCTTGCACATAGTAGGTGCCTTGAAATTATTATCAAGTCATTCATATATTTTGTATGTGGTTCTATGTGTACATGTAGTTTCCCTCAATAGAACATAAACTCTTTTATGGCTTCTTATTATCTGTATCCCCAGTGCCTAGTAAAGGGGATGGCACATAGTAGGTGCTTAATAAAGATGCTGATTGATTGACTATGTAGGGGCAGTGTAGTGAAACAAGAAGAAAGACCTGGGTTTGGCTGCTGGCTCCAGTACTTGGTGACATCATAAGTTGGGTCAGGTCACCCCTTGCGTCTGACCCTCAGTCATAGAAAGGACTGTCACAGCTCTCTAACATACTCCATGGGGTCAGGGCTGGAGGTGACTTTAGAGGTGATCAAGTGCTCATTTTACAGATGAGGAAACTGAGGCCCAGAGAGGACAAGTCAGTCAACAAGCCCACGTGAAATGCTTTCCACTGGTCTTCTCCCAAAACAAAGGACCGACAGCACTAAGAGCAGAGTGCTTGCTATGTAGGGGGCACCGGGCTGCCCTCGAGGAGCTCCCAGTCAAATGGAGAAGACAACTTGGAAACAATTAGGTACACATGAGATCTATATGGGGCAAATGTCAAGAAATTCCAGAGGAAAAGCACTAGCAAGAAGGGCATGGAGGGGGAGGGGGACTGGGAAACCTGTAGAAGGTGAGATTTGAACTGAGTCTTGAAGAAAGCCTCAGGTGGAGGTGAGAAAAAGAGGCGAGATAGGAAATAATTAGGAGAGGCAGGATTAGAACCCAAGCCCTCTGCCACCAAAAGGAGCCCTCTTGGCCTCAAACTATGATTCTGCCATGATCTTCTTCCCACCTGACACAGAAAAAAATCTAGCCAAAAATGTGAATATTTTCTGGAACAGCCAAATCTTTGTCGTGTTGTTTCTTTTTCCATCTTTCTGACTTAAGAATAAAGGAACTGCTGACAAAGTGGTATTTCCGAGGACAGAGTTCTCCTGAGAAACTTGTCGGGGCTTTCCCTCAAGCCAGCATTCAACCACACTGCTTCATCCCAAGAGATAACAAAAACAGGTCATAGCAGGACCGATGATGAGCCTACCGGCTTTTCAGAAATGATTTCTCCTTTGGGAGTTAATTCTTGGGCTTATTTGGTGAATTTGACATTTCAGATTTATTCCCCCAGTATCCTGCATACTTAAAAGCAAAGATAAATATTTTATTGTCTTTAAGAACAACAGCAGCCCAATTGCATAACCATATTCTACTGAAATGTTTCTCCTCACCTGAACTAAAAATATGAACTGTTCCCTGGAATGGAAGAAAAAAAATTCACTCTCCCTGTTTCCTTGTATTTTTCTCCTACTTTTCTGGGCCCCAGTTTCCTGATATGTAAAACAAAGGATTTGGGATAAGTTTAGCTTCAAGGGCCCTCTGGCTGATTCTGTCACCTTTATAGGGGCTCAAAGAAAGCCTTCCTTTCCCTTTGGTCCTCGTTTAAAGGCAGGTGGGCTGGCAGTTCCAGGAGGTGGGACTGGCATTCAGCACAAATTATCCTGGAGAAATTCAGTGGAATCTCTTTTTCCTTTGAGAAGATTGAAAGCCTGGGCTGGTTGTTTTTTTTTTTTTTCCGCTCCCATTGAAATGCTTCTTTCTCCTTATTTATTTTTTATTGCTAATTAGTCTCTCAGAGAGCTGTCAGGAGTCAGTGAGGAGATGTTTTCCCTTTCTAGACTATCTGGAAGTTATTTCCTTGTTAGCTCCTAACCTCCTTGTGGGTCAGGGTCAGTTTTGGGTTTGTTTGCCTTAGTCCTTAACCCCTTTGCCTAGCTCATGGTAAGGGTTTAATAAATGGTTGTTCATTGACTGACCAAAGGGCCCTCCCAGCATTATCAGCTGAAGGCTGCATTGCAGAGGCTTTTCCAGGGCAGTTTCCTTTCTCCCTGTCTCTTAGTGCTTCTGTCTCTGTCTGTCTCTTTCTCTGTCTCTCCCTATCTCCTTCTCTCCTTCCCCTTCACCTAGCCCACATCTTTGTCTCTGTCTCTCTCACTCTTTCTCAAAAGCAGCCACAGCCCCTGTATTAAATACCCAGCCCAAACAAATCCTAAATCCAAGGCCCGGGGACTGCTCTATCCCCACTCGCTTGCTGAGGGTCCAAAAGGTGCAGCATCCCTCCTCCCTGCCCCGAAACTGGGCTGTGGCCACTGGCCCACTGTCTTGGGCCAGGCCTTACTTAGGCCTCAGCACAGCAGCAGGAGGCTTTCTGGCTGCCTTCCCAATTTGGAGATGCTAACCATGCTGGACATTTGTTGGGGGAACAATGACCTCATTTGAAAGAATGACCTCAGGTTACCCCCATACAGTATCCCTGTAAACAAAGCCAGCCTGGCCGCGAGCTCCCTGGGCCAGGGGTCTATGCCGGCAGCAGCCACCCAGATTGAACTGTTGGGATGGTATCCAAGGAGCTCCATGGCCCTTGGGGACATTTTCCTGGTTTCATTAAACCCTCCCCTGCCTCCCCCTCCCCCCACTCCTCTGCTTAACTGATCTACTGATGCAGAAAATGCACACTTTACTTCCACTAACTGAGAAGCTATTAAATTGAAAAGAGCAAAATCTTCACAACCCCAGGCCTTCCCTGGACGGAAACTGGCCAGAGACCCAGAGAGGAGGGAAGAATGTACAGAGCCCTGGGCCTGGAGTTGGGGACACCTGCCTCAGGGACCTCAAGGTGAGGTGACCCTGGGCAAGTCCCTTAACCACGGCCTGCCTCTGTTTCCTCATCTGTAAAGTGGGGATAATAATGATAGCATCTATCCCAAGTGTCAGGGATCAGAGGAGATCTTTGCTTTGCAAATAAAAATGCTACTCGAATGCTAGCTTTTGTTATATAACAAAGAGCTCGTCATACAAAGATAAAAAGTGACCCAGATTACGTGTGTTATAGGGAGGAGAAAGAAGACGGGTCCACAGAGAGGCATGACGAGGGAGAAGGTGGTAAGGGAGAGATTCAGACAGAGCATTCCAAGAAAATGGGCTCAATCTGGGAAGGCTTCATGGAAGAGATGGCTCCTGCCTACGAGACTTTAACATTCCAGGCTGGAACTGGAAGGGACTCCAGAGTCCGGCTAGTCCAGGGTCCTGAACCTATTTTGTGTTTCAGGCCCCTTGAGCCACCTCTGGGAAGCCTCTGGACCCCTTCTCAAAGTAATGGTTTTAATGATAAAATGGAATACAGAGGATTACAGAAGAAAGCAATTACCTTGAAATATATATATATATATATATATATATATATATAAATTTCTAAAATTAAATTCAGGACATTAGGTTAGGAGTGCCTGGTCTATCCTAAGCCCCTCATTTTACAGGTGAGGAAACTGAGTCTCTGAGAGCTCCCCAATCACAGATCAGAGATTTAGAACCAGAAAGGACCCCTGGGGCATCCAGTCCAGTGCTCTCACTCCCATGAGGCCAGAGAGGACAGGCCTTCACCTAAGGTCACATAGACCTTAAGAGACATAACTCAAATCTGAACCCAAATCTCTCCACTGTACCACACAGTCTTCCCCCAAAGAGATGAACATTTCATCAGCAGAGATGTGGAGGGAGGGAGGATGTCCCAGCTAGGCTGGGTGGTCTCCTCCCAGAGAGAAGAAGGAAATCTGGAAACTACTAGGATTGGACAACAATAAAGTAGAGGCAGCATGGGCTTAGGCAGGAAAGAGAGGTTGGAGTAACCTGATGGAGGCTTTAGATGCTAAAGCCAGGACTTCACATTTTGGCCCAGGGGTAATGGGGAGGTATTGACGGTCTGAGCAGAGGGTTGGCATGCTTAGCCAGTGTGGTGGGGTGGGGACAGCAGGAGGTTTGAAGTCAGTGTTAGATAATGATGGAAGAGCTGGCATTTTAAGGTTTGCAAAATGCTGTACAAATACTATCATATTTTAATACAATAGAAGTCGGGGCTATCATTATCCCCGTTTTACATATGAGGAAACTGAAGCAAATGTTTTTTTCCCCATATATACACACACAGGATCACATCTGAGGCTAGATCTGAGGTCTTCCTGACTCCAGGCCTAGTGTTCTATATATCTGCTGTGTCACCTGTAGTTCTCAATCTGTGCCTCAATTTCCTTACCTGGAAAAAAGGGGAAGATTGGACTCAGCAGTCCCTGAGATTCCTTCCAGCTCTAAACATCCTGTACTATTTCCTGTGCCTTAAGAAGATTATAA
The DNA here is from genome assembly GCA_011680675.1 of Gymnobelideus leadbeateri. Classification (NCBI taxonomy): domain Eukaryota; kingdom Metazoa; phylum Chordata; class Mammalia; order Diprotodontia; family Petauridae; genus Gymnobelideus; species Gymnobelideus leadbeateri. The sequence goes on from WOXC01002130.1 coordinate 210,916, forward strand.
AGATCCCACCTGTATTTAAGAGCTTCTCCAGCCCTAAATCATAAGATCTTATCCAATTTTAAAAGACTTTTCCAACAGAAAGAGAGAAGAGTAGGGAGAGAGGGAGAGACTCAGAGAGGAGAGGGAAGAGACAGAGAGAAAGAGAGACAGAAGTGAGAGAGACAGAGAGACAGAGACAGAGAGAGGCTAGAGACAGAGAGACATAGAGAGATACAGAGACAGAGGCAGGAGAGAGACAGGCACAGAAAGGCAGAGGAGAGGGGTGGGGGAAGAAGAAGAGGAGGAGGAGGAGAAGAGAGAGAAAGAGTCAGAGAGAGAGAAGGTGATGAAAGCCCCTGTCTTGGGCATAGAGGTACCTGGAAAGCTCCTCAGATCTCTGCCAAGCTGCCATCCTCAGTGTAGTGGGCGGAGGAAGCATCCACACTGTTGATTTTCTCATTTGTGTCCTCTCTCTCTTGTTTGGTAACAAATCCCTTCCCCCCGCCCCCCATCCCTGCTCCACTGTTGTGACAGGTCATTTCTGATAGAAGCCTTTATTTTCGGGTCAGTCACCCTTTTGGATCATATAATGGTCCACACCCACACACTCTGCCTCCCATCTCTGACCATCTCCCCCCGCCCCCCATGTGGCCCTTTCTCACCTCCATCTCTCAGAAATTCCTGACTTCCTTCAGAATTCAGCCAAGTCCCACCTTCTCCATGGAGCCTTTTCTGCTCCTCGACCCTACTAAAACTCTTCCCTCCCCAACCCCAGATTTTTAACTTATATTTACCGTGCACGTGTGCATTTATATTCCTGTTGTCTTTCTGATAAAATGTAGACTCCCTGAGGGCAAGAACTGTTTCATTTTTTTCTTTGTATCTCTAGCACCTAGCACAATGCCTGGCTCATGGTAGGAGATTAATAAATGCTTGTTGGGTTGAAAATTCTGGCTTGATAATACACTGTATAAGAACCTCATTTCTGCCCAGCTGATTTCTACTTTTCCAAGTTTTTGTCTTATTTTTTCTGAAAACATTTTTGGTTGAACTGAACAAACACCAAATGAAAAGGCATTTAGATATACAGAGAAGAATGGAAGAAAGCATTTTGTGTGACTGCAGATCTCTCTTGGACCGCTTGCTTTGCAAGTGTATAACAGGTTCAACCTGTAGCCTTCAATGCGGTCTTGCTTGTCTGTGTTTCCTTCTGGCCTCCTACCCCTTCTCTTCATTTAAAAAAAGATATCTCAATGGAAGAAGCAAGGAAGGGGGAGAGGCAGGTCACTGAGGCACGTTTAGTAAATGCACAGAAGAGAACAGAAGAAATTTCAGAAGGAAACACAGATAAGCTGGGCAGCTTGGAAAGTAACATGTTGAATGGATTCTATGCTTCCCCAAAGCAAGTTGTACATAATAGAGATTCAGGAGTTAAGGCTGACTGTTTTTCTCTTCTCCTTTGTATATGAAAATGTGATTTTCGGAGCTCATTAACTTCTGAATGAAAAGACTTATATTTTTAAATGTCTCATGACCCTCTTTTCTCTGCTACCTTATCTCTATCCCTCTTCACCCTCCCAACACCTTCTCTGCTGGAAAAAGAATAACAAGAACTTTGTAATAAATATTCATTGCCAAGCAAAGCAAGATTTTCACATCAGTTTTGTCTGAAAGGGTTCTTCATCTGGAGTCCATCACACACCTGTTGAAGGGGCTGGGCTACCTTGTGAAGTAGGGAGTTGTTGTTCAGTCATGTCTGATGTTACATGACTTCATGGACTTTTGTCCAAAGGGTTTTCTCGGTAAGACAATGGAGTGGTTTGCCATTTCCTTCTCCAGTGTGTCTTCATTTTATAGATGAAGAACTGAGGCAAATAGGAGTTAAGTGATTTACCCAAGGTCACACAGCTAGTAATTGTCTGAGGTCAAATTTGAACTCAGGGCATCTGGATTTCAGGCCTGAACTCTGTCCAGCACACCACCTAGCTGGCTCTTAAATAGAGAGGCCCCATCACAATAGACCCATAGTTTTTTTTGATCCTGAAAGAAAACCTTTTGAACTCTTCCCTGAAATTTGATCACCATTCACCATGACTGTTATTGAAAAAAAATGAGAAAAATATAAAGAAATTTGGCAGCTTCAGTGAGTTGTGATCAGAAGGCAGATGTCCAAGGGTATCAGCTATGAGTGCATGGAAGAGTGCCTACAGAGTACCAAAGTGCTCTGCCCTCCCCTGTGCCCACATTCACGGATACACCTTTGGACAAATGCTCAGGGCTCTGTCTGAACACAGACCTGTAACCCCTAAAGAGTGCATTCTGTGACTGCTGGCATCTGCTCAGTAATCAGGAGCCTATTAATTGTATAGCCTTTTTTTAAGGTGGTTTCATTCCAAACAAATAATAATTAGTCTGGGACTTGGTTAAACTCCCTGTCCTTTGGTGGCTGTAATCAGGGCCCTCCCGGAGGGTTAGTTCTTGCCTAAGGTCATCACATCACTGGTAAATGTTTGAGGCTGGATTTGAACTCAGGTCTTCCTGACTCCAGGCCTGGCATCATTTACATTTAGCTTAATATCAGTGCTGGCCCCCTCTGGCCTCTTCTGATCCTCTCAGCCAGCTCCTTCCCTCTCCCAGCAGATTACCTCAAATATACTCTTGTGTGCACCTCATTACTGACAGTTGTCTCCTAGGTTAGAGTGGAAGACCCTTGAGGTCAGGGCTGTGGTTTTATTTTTTATATCTGAAGCATTTAGCCTGGAACCTGGCACATCATAAACACTTAATAAGTTCTTGTTGACTGTTTCTTCTAGTCCATTCCCAATACCACCATATAATTAACTGTTCTTTTGGGGAGTTTCCTAACTGACCTCCCCATTCCTGTCTCACCCCTCCCTGCATCCCCCCACCCCTCTTCTTCTAAGGCTGGGCCTACTCAGAAACTCCCGGCTTTCTCTCCTTTGCCCACACGATAAAGCCCAGGCTTTAACGTGGCCTTCAAGGCCCTCCATGAACTTTCCAGTCTCATTGCCAGGTATGAACACTGGCCTACAGTGTCACGGGTCTCCTTGTTCACAGCACATGCTTTGCTAGGCTGGCATCACAAACTGCCTGCTGGATATCTTCACCTGGGTCTCCCGATGGCAGGGTAAACAGATCATGTCCAAATCAGAAGAAACCCTTTTCCCTCCACAAGTTTTCTCTCTTCTAAACCTCTCCATTCATGTTGAAGCTAGTCCCATCCTTCCAGTCACCAAAAAAGTGGCACCAAGGAGACATATTTGACTCTTTCTTCCCCGTCCCTCATCCCCAGCCAGCTGCCAAGTCTTGGTAATTCTAGGTCTCTGCCTTGATTTTCTTCACTCATGTGACCTTAGTTAAGCCCCTACCCATCCAACCCTATCTCACAGAATGTAAGCTCCCTGAGGGCAAAGACTGCTTCCTTTTTTGTCTTTGGTGACTAATAAATGCCTGTTAAATTGGATCAAATTGACATATTGGAATGAGTAAAGAACAGAAGGGGGGAGGCCCATAAGCAGGGTATTTATCGGTTCAGACAGGTGGCACCAAGGGCTGGTGGTGGGAAGAGGGAGCAGGGGACAGATGTGAGACATGTTTCAGAGCAGCTGATGCTCGTTGTCTGCTTAATGACTACGAGAAATTGATCTGACATTGAATGATGACCAGAGAGACTCAATTCCGTTAATTCTGCCCTCCTATCTTGGTCACCCTGATAAAATGCTGACCTGTTTTGCCCCAATCTCCTGCTGTTCCTAACATCCAAGGAAATGACAGCCTCTGTGTGACTCTCCATCTGGCTAAGCTCAGTCTCAAGATCCAATTTCCTCCAGCAATATTTTTCCCAAATAATTTTTAAGGAGGTATTTACTTCAATAGAAAAAAAAAAGCAAGATTGTAAACTAGTAACAATTTTAACTGGAGGCAGGAAGTGCTAGTTTTGTCTCATGTATTTTGCAAGAGAGGGAATGTTGACCTCTGGCTGTGGTAGAAGAAAGGGTGGGAAATCTTAGGAGAGAATAAAAGCCTTCTGGGGCTTCTTGGCCCAGCTCACTCCTCCTCTGAGCATCTTCTGGACAGGAGATCTTTCTTGAGCTGTCTGCCAGTCATTGCTGATTTCCCAGTAGTCTCCTGATGGTGCTTTCACTGATGCATGTAGTTTACAAAACTCTTTTTAGCAACTCTGTTAGACAAAAGGAGATGGACTATTATTCCCATTTTACAGACAAGGAGACTATAACCCAGAGAGGCAAAGAGATCTGCCTATAGTCACACAGCAAGCAAATGTTGGAGCAGAAGCTTTGATCTAGATTCTCCAGATCCAAGACAAAAGCTCTTGCCCCTGTACTGTGCAGCCTCAGCAAACATTTATTCATTCACTGACCCAAAAGGAGACACTCTTTTGAAAAGTGTTAGTTCTCCATTTCATTTTGCTAACAGAGATTCGTTGCCATTTCTTTTACTGGCCCCTCAAATGGATTTCAAAATTTACCCCTTCCCAGTAGGGGAAGCTGCAATGTCATGCCCACCATTTGAACTTTAGACAAGTCCAATTAAATTGAATGAATTTACTTCCCCCCCCCCTAAATCCACAGCATTATTCAAAGAGAAGGTGATTAACCTGACCTATTGCAGACCCTCCCACCCCTAGACATGCACCACGGCAGGGAGGGTGGGACCTGGGAAAGGGCACCATTTGGAGACCCAGGTTCGAACCCTGGCTATGACACTTATTGTGTAACCTGAGTCAGGCGACTTCTCTGGGCCTTAGTCTTTTCATTTGTAAAGTGACTGAACTAAACAGGCATTTCCCAGTTCTAAATGTATTATTGAGTGATCCCACAACATCATAAAAGTCACTGTCTCCTCATAATAAGAAGTTTTCAAATGACCAACTGGGGATAATCTCAGAGAGTCTGGGAAAGGCTCCTTGTGGAAGTTGGAACTCTAGAAGGTGGAGATGGGGAGAGAGAAAGGTCCAGGCAGGTGGGGAGAGAGCCTGGGGTCACACAGCTAGTAAGGAGGATAGTTAGAGTAGGCATTTAGGATTAGGGTTAGCTCTTTACCCTTTTCCATGCTCCCTCTGATGGATGTGGGGAAGAGTAAGTGGGGACAGCGCTTTGGTTCTCATTTAAATGCCTGGCACATAGTGAGTGCTTAATGCTTCTTGATTGAATAATTCTGTATCCCCCTTCCTCTCCCCTTCCTCTTCTCTCTTCTCCTATTACCCTTCCTTTAATTCCTCTTCTTCCCCTTCTCTCCCTCCTCCCCTCTCCCTCTTCTCTCTTCTCCCTTTTCCTATTCCCCTTCCTTTCTTTCCTCTTCTTCCCCTTCTCTTCTCCCTTCTAAATCCTGAAGCTGCAGATGAATTTACGGGGAAATAGGAGAGAGTGGGATACCTGTGAAAGTCTAGTTCGTTTCATCTTTGCCCAAAGTCCTTGAGAAAATGAACCAGCACCATTTTGAACAGATTTAGCCACCAGACCCTTAAACCAGAGACAAGATGCAAATGGATGAGTGAACTTTTCCAGGATTAAAATCACTTGAGCTGGCTGAGCTCCTAAAGCTTTCACTCTATTCTGACTCCTCTGCCACCCATGAGTCGTTCTCTTGCCCTAGAACTTAGATCAGTGGGACTTTTAGCTTTTAACCTTTATCTCTGGGCAGTCAAAATATTCAGGCGGCCTGATGTCATGAGTTCCAAGGACAACATCAGAGCCCTTCTGGGAAAATTCACAGATAAGTCATTGAGCTGACACAGAGTGGATGATTGGGCAAGCCCAAGTGAACCATCTTCATCCAGCTCATATCTTTTATGAGTGGTGGACAGATATGGGAATCCTTGCTTTTCCAGGCAGAAGTGAACGTCCTCAAAGACCACATCTGAGTTTCCCTTATCCAAGTTACTAAAGCCTTATCACTTCCCCTTTTCCACTTAACTCCTGGCTCCGACGTGATCTGTGTATTTATCCAAGTTTCCCCAGCATTCCGTCCCTCTCACCACCTCCCTCATAGTAATTACATCCTGGAGTGTTTCACTATGACAGTTTACAATCCCAGATATTTGGCTGAACAGCCTCAATTATGATCTCTAATTTCGTATCTTTTTCCCCAGCTTCTCAACTCACATGAAAATTTTAAGTACTAAAGAAAAAAAAATCATCATCCCAAAATATACATTGTTATGCTATGGTTCTTTTGTGCCGTCATCTTCTTAATTTCATTAATCTCATGAAATGCAATGGGGTATAATGGAACATCTATATCATTTTAGAATCGGAGTTCTTTAAGAGTGAATTGTTTCATTCTTTATATATTATATATCTGATATTTATATTTGTATCACTTACACCCAGGAAATAGTAGGTGCTTTTTGATTGACTCAGAATCAAAGAGAATTTGAGATTTTAATCTTAAATCTGCCATAGACTCATTGTGTGGGCAGAAACACTGTTCTGAATATAATTTTCTTCACCTGTGAAAAGAGAAGGTGATAATAGCTTGGCGTACCACAGCAATTGGGGTTTTGTGAAGGAAGCTTTTATATATCACAAGGCCTTGCCTAATGGAAAGCTATTTGACTCTTCCAAGAAAATTGTTTCTGTGCTGAACTGGGAAGGACTGATTGATGCCCCCCCCCCGCCAAAAAAAGAAGACATCTCCCCTCATGGCCTAACCTGTTCCTCCTCTCCACCTGTCAGTTTCACTTTGGGCTGATCCAAGTTGGTTTCATCTCGTATCATGGAGGCTCATTTCCAGACACACAATTTCCGTGCTCCTGGTGGAGTTTCCTCCAAACTATGGCTTGGATAGCTCAGAGCCAAACTGGCCCTGTGACTGCTCCCATTAGGCCCAACAGTGACAACATCTACCATTATCATGGTGTTCCAAGGCTTCATCTCCTGTCTCCATGACTTTGCCATGATTGGGGTGAATGCCTTCTCCTACACCTTGCAGCTTAGATACCCCAGTTTTCTTCACAACATGTTGTGAAGCATGACCTTCTACATGAAGACTTTGGGGATCACTCTAAGTCCTAATGTCCTCACTCTGAAGCTGCCTTGGATTTATTCTGTATGTACTTATACACATGTATATCCCGGCAAACAGAATATAAACTCCTTGTCTTGGCTTTGGTCTTTGTATAACCAGAGCCTGATTCTGTACTTCCAATTAGGGAACCAATAAATACCTGTTGATTGACTGATGTACATAATTAACATGCAAAAATTAAAAGGATATTTTTCACTACAAGGAATTTAACATCTGTTCTGGATGTCTGCAAGCATCTCATTCTGAAATCAACTTCCCAACTTTATAACAGTTAAGAAGTTATCCCGGGGGTAGCTAGGTGGTACAGTGAATAGAGCATCAGCCCTGGAGCCAGGAGGATCTGAGTTAAAATCCAGCCTCAGACACTTAACACACCAGCTGTGTGACCTTGGGCAAGTCACTTAACCCCAATTGCCCAGCCTTCCCCCCTCCAAAAAGCAAAAAAAAAAAAAAAAAGTTATCCTAATTTAAATGCTTAATAGGATAAGCAAAGAAGGAAGAGGTCTCCAATTGGATTTTCTAAGAGTCACATTTATTTCCCTACTCCAGTAATCTTTTATTGTGTCAATGTTTCTTCTCTTTTCTTCTCTCTCTCTCTCTCTCTCTCTCTCTCTCTCTCTCTCGTCTACGTATCTTTCTTATAATACATCAAGGGTATCTATAGAAATAAAGCCATATTTGCTGCAATCATAGTAATAGTTTTCAAAGAGCTTGGTTCATTTCTTGGATTTTTCTTAGACTTTCACCAGAGACATCTGATTGCTCCCATTAGGCCCAACAGTAACAAAATTTGCCATTATCATGGCGTCCCATTCTTTCTTTCCTATCTTTTTGAGACTGGCCACTAGATTGGCAAAGAGAGATGTCATGCTATCATTTCTTAACCACAAACTTTTTCTTTTTCTTTCAGTCTGATGCAAATGCCAGCTACCTAAGAGCTGCTCGAGCTGGGAATTTGGAAAAAGCACTAGACTACATCAAGAATGGCGTAGACATCAACATCTGCAACCAGGTCAGGCCTGAGGAACCAACACTTCATTGGTTCTCCCAGTTTTAGTGGGGTTTGCTCTGCAAACAATACTTGCTTTTTACTCCTGGGAGTCCACCTTCCTGCCTCTCCCTCCATCCTATTAGCTCATCTATAATATCAAAGTATGCCTCTGCATTGGTTAAGAAAGTGGTTAGAGCTTTTTTTTTTTCTTTTTAATCATGAGGCATGCAAAATGTATTACTTGTTAAATTTATTTTGTTTTTTTAATCAACAAAAATCTATTTTCTCTCTGTCCCACTTCCCCAGCCCCTAGAAAAGAAAAAAATAAATAAATAAAGCTTGTAACAAATATGCGTGATCAAGATAAAACAAATTCCTACATCAAAGTCTTCAGATCCCAAGATGTTTGTCTTCTGATGTGTTCTAAAATTCAGTGAGGACCATAAGAAGCCACATTTCCTCTTAGGAGCTTTATTTCCCTAACTAAAGTCCCTATAACATTTACATATAGGCAGGTATCTCATGAGTTCATTGGTGAGGACTGTTACCTTGAGAATCCATAAGAGGTAGTTTGTATGTGGTTTTTCAACATGCTGAGTCAAGTTTTCTCATTACTTTTCATCAGAATGGGTTGAATGCACTCCATCTGGCCTCCAAAGAAGGGCACGTAGAAGTTGTATCTGAACTGATACATCGAGATGCCAATGTGGATGCAGCAACTAAGGTCAGTGTGTCACATCCAATGTGCTCATTTTAATCATCCAGTTCCCAAAGTCACTGACAATTATAACCCAGATAGGAATTAGAGTAATGGTCTGTCATGTCCAGTCACCAATTGCCGATGATAATTATAGCACCCAATGGGAGCTACAGAGATCTCCTAGCAACGATTCTTTCATCTGGGTGGCTGTGTAGCCTGGGAAGACTGGTCCTACTGACACATATATCATGATGAGTGTGTCAACAATATGCTGTCCTCTTTCCTTCTTGCAGAAAGGAAATACAGCTTTGCACATAGCGTCTCTGGCGGGTCAGACAGAAGTAGTGAAAGTATTAGCCACAAATGGAGCCAACCTCAATGCACAGTCTCAGGTAAGGTGGCTTACAGTGCCTGGTATGTAGTAAGCTCTTAGTGAATGTTTATTGATTGACTGGACCAAACATAATTTATGAGTATAATTGCATGAATGATTTTTTCCTACTTGTATGTTTATTGGTATGTCTATATATATATATATATATATATATATATATATATATATATATATATATATATATGTGTGTGTGTGTGTGTGTGTGTGTGTATGTATATATACTGATATATTATATATATACATATGTACATATGTACACCTATCTATATATGTATATACATATATTTTTATATACCATCTAGAAACAAGATGGGGTCATAGTCAGGATAAAAAAAAATGTGTATACCATTGCCAAAACATTCTGAAATTCAAGCTCATTTGAAGTATCATCTCTAACTCAGAAATTAAGGAGGTGTTTTTTTTTCCAAAAGCTTCCTATGAACCCACATACCTTTGAAAACATTCTCTGTTAATGAATGGTCCTATGTTTGGGATTGGAAAAGTTAGCAGCTGACTGGTGTTCAGCAGAGGACTGGAGAATGCATATAATGTAGCCTTCAGATAAGCCAGTGATGCTAAGCAGACACAAGACAGAATGTTGAAACCAGCTTTTTTGGGGAGTGAGGGTTCGGGGGTGGGGAGAGGATTTCCAGAAGACAGCAACTGATCCTAGCAGCCCAAAGCACATGGTTGTTATAACCAATAGCATAAGGGAACAAGGCACTTTCTGGCCAGTGTTGCAGCTTTTGGCAGGGGGCCAGATCCATCCTAACAATTGCCTGATTTTCTGAAATAGAAAAAAAAGTGAGAGACACTAATCCCCTAAGAGGACATTTCTGGAATAATGGAAAAAGCACTGGAAACTTGGGTTCATATTCTGTTGCTGATAGTTATTATTATGTGACCTTGGCCAAGTGGTTTCACTTGTTTTCCAGTTCTTTCCATGGCTGACTTTTCATGACCCCATTTGTGGTTTTCTTGGCAAATCCTGGACTTGTTTGCTATTCCTTCTCTAGCTTATTTTATAGAGGAGGAAACTGAGGCAAAGAGGGTTAAGTGACTTGCCCAGGGTCATACAGCTAGCAAGTGTCAGAGGCAAGATTTGAAATCAGGATGATGAGTCTCCCTGACTCTAGGTCCTGTTCTCTATACACTATGGCACCATCTAGCCACCCAAATACTTTAAGGTAACTTTGTTGTATGATTTTACTACTGGGTCTCAGTTTCTCATCTGTAGAATAGGACAATAGGATATGCTTGATTTCTCAGGTCATGAGAAAGGGCCTTGGAGTACATGCAATCCAATCAGTCCCCTCACTTTACAGGTGATAAAACTGAGATCCCAGGAGGTTTGTCAAGTAACTTATTAGTAAGTGGCGGATTCTCCCTAGCTCTAAATCTGATGGTTTGTGACCATTCTTCCCACTGAATCTTTCACCAAATTCTAAGAACAGAATGGAAAACTTAGGCTCATTGTCCCACCTTTATCTAAGGGGAATAATTCAAGTCTATTTGCTGAGGGGAAAAATCTTCCTGGTTCACAGACCTTTGGCTGGCTTCCCCCACAATAGGCATTGCCTACCCTAGTGATGCCTGTGATGGCATCTAGAGCCAGATGCCAAAAAGGAGACAGCAGTAGAGCTTTCATTAGCCTGATTTCTTTTAGGTGTGGTCTTTCTAAGTCAGGACCTGAGTTCAAATTTGGTCTCAGATACATACTAGTTATGTGCCCCTGGGTAAGTCACTTAATCTCAATTACCTCCAAAAATAAAAAATATAAAATAAAAAGATTTGATCTTTCTAGTTCCAGGTATAGATACCTGTGGCCTATAAATGTCACCTGGAATAATGTTAGAGAGGCATGATACTGACGGAAGTTGGGAAGTGTTGAGGAGGGAGAGCATTCCAGGCCTGGGAGCCCCCAAAGAAAATGCCCAAAGCCTAAAGATGGAGGGTTTTGTGTGAGGAACAACATGGTGGCCTGTGTCTCTGGATGGAAAAGTACATGGAGAAAAGGGGGCAAAATATAAGACCAGTTAAGTGACTTGCCCAGGGTCACACAGCCTAGACCTTGACTGTACAACACTTGCATATTGTTTCCTCCATTAGAATGTGACTTCCTCAAAGGCAGGGACAGTATTTGTTTTTCACTGTATACCCAGTGATTAGCACAGTGCCTGGCACATATTTACAAGACTAACCTCCAATAAATCAGTTAGATATGTTAATCTCCTTGGCTCCTTATATGCTGTTTTCCTTAATATGTATAAAATCTACATAATATAAGTTTCCTTATATGCTCAGAGCTGGGCCATGCCCAGAGGATTCATACTATCTGATCTTACCTATAAAATGTGGAAAAGCACATTTAAAAAATAAGTTGCAGTTCAGTCTGCATTCCTCTGGATGTTTATCCCCTATAAATGGTTTTAAAAATAGCCAGGAGAATGCAGCTGGTGAAATCCCATGTTACGTGGAGCTGGGCTTGAAATCTCGTGAACCACGGAGCACGGCCGAGAAGTCCTCAGCTCTGTGGCCGCCTGCCTGCATTGTTACGTGGCCAGAATCCATAAAGAATGGTCTGAGTGCTCAGACACGTCCGCGATGGCTCCTCTGAATAATGTTTCAGAAGCTACTTCCTAAGAGCTATTGAACACAGTATAGATCGAAGTGTCGGGAGAAGCTAAGGATGGGACACAGGAAAGGGGGCCAGGCTGGGAATCAGGGGCCCTAGTTTCAGTCTTGGGGATCTCGGACAAGGGACTTAACCTCTGTGGGCCTCAGTTTCCTCATGTGTAAAGTGAGGGAGTTTGGCTATAGGGCCTCTGAAGTCCCTTACAACTTTAAATGCTGTAGATGTTTCAGAGAAAACAAAGTCAATCATTTTATCTTATTAAAATGTTAGCATGTGGGCAACATTTAAAGTGTGACAAAACCTTGCAATAAGATACTAAAAAACCCCAATAACTTTACTTGACATCCTGATCTCATAAGGAAAACCAGTGGGGGACAGGCAGGCAGGCAGTATTGATTGCTGGTCTTTCAGACAGAGGCCAGACCCAGCAATGTCATGAATTCCTCCCATGCAAGACTCTGTTCTAGGTGCTAGGGTGAATGAGTCCCTGCCCTCAAGCAGCTGACATTCTCCTCTCCCTTAGGTTGTCTTGTCCTGGCACATAGTCAGCAGTTAGTAAAAGCTTGTTCAATGACTGTCTGATTCTGGGGTGTGAGAGAAATGATTATTAATAACCAATGATTTGGAAAGGTCCAGAGTTGCCCCCTTTTGCTAAACTTGTGATTTTAAGTTGGGTCTCTTGAAGGACATCACTGATAATGAGATTGAATTAATGTTCTTGTTCAGATCCCACCCAGATGGAAAGCCATTGTAACCAACTCAGGTTTGGGCAAGGATGACTTCTTCAAGCAGAATGCCCAAGGTTGAGGGTAGCTTAGGAAGCACATGACATAATCCAAGTTCAGATCCAGCCCCTCACTGTAATATTCATTCTCTCATTAATCGTTAACCAATCTGAGTACATTGCCACCCTTGGGAATACCCCTTTTCCATATAAACCATGAGCCCACTGCCATGTCTGTCTTTGGTCTAAAAGAGAAGGTCAAACTATCCTTTTATTAATAAATGTGCTGGGATTATTAATAAAATGATCAAATTACCCATATATTATGTCTCTTGAAACTTTTAAAATGACACAGATGCCAAAGTTACAATGATTAGAAAGGAGAATAAAATTTGGGGGGTGGGCAAGGAGAGCATGAACCGCTAAGCACAGGGCATGGATGGAGAAAATGCTTTCTTTGTAGTAAGCTGAACTTTGAATGGAACAAAGAATTCTGGGACTCAGGGCAAAAAGGGAGCCAAGTCTAGGGGTGTGATGGCACAGAGGCACAAAGATGGGAAGACTGAGTCATTGAACAGTCTTTGAACAACCAGTAGGTCACTTGGGCTGGAAAAAAGAGTGCATGTGTGGAGCCTGTATGGAGCCTGCTTTGGATATGTTTGCATGCTGCCTCCCCCATTAGGTTAGAAGCCCCTTGAGGCTGGGGACTGTCTTTTGTCTCTTTGTGTATCCGCAGCACTTCACCCAGTGCATAGCACATAGTAGGTGTTTAATAAGTGTTCATTAATTGACTAAAAAGAAGCAATAAACAGCTTCATTCAAACCAATAAGGTTTACAAGTGAAGTGGATGATGCCTGATGTGTCAGCAGTGCTTATCCTAAGTGATTTTTTGTTTGTTTGCCGTGGCTTAGCCCTGAGAGATAGAGTGGAAAGAGCCCCATCCTTGAAGCAGAAGCCCTGCGTTCAAATCCCCCTCATGCCTCTTCCTTCTTGAGTCACCCCAGGCAAGGCAGGCAGTCACTCTGAGACTCTTTTTCCTAATATGTCAAATGGGGGGGGGGGATACTAAGTTATTTCACAAACAATCATAAAGTATTTATAAAGCACCAGCTTGGCATTAGGCTCTGTGCTAGGCTTGGGGATAAAACACAAACATGAGACAGGCTCTGCCCACAGTGAGCTGGCATTCTGTCTGGGAAAGACAAGACAGACACATCAAAGGAGTAGTTAACTGGTGAGGAGGAGGGGCGCCCCCAGACAGGGAACGTCTATCAGTGTGGCTGTGTAGATATGTGCACGTCTGTGTTATGTAATACATTCATGTGTATGTATGACTACATAGATGTGCGTTTAGGTATACGTATGTATAATACAAAATCGTAAATGAATTAAAAGCTTAAAACCCTAAAATCTTTAATGTCCGAGGCTACATTCCATATCACCGTCAGCCCACTGACCTTCCTGTCTGCCTCCAGGGCATTTTCTAGGGCCCCAGCAGCTGAAGGACAGCGCTGCCATGTTCTGTCTCAGTCAAAGTCTATTTGTGGCATCAGGAACGCCCTGGCCTGGGAGTCAGGGGAGAGAGAGATCGTCAGGGGAGACTTGTATCTGATGTTACAGAAGGCTTCTCTTTAAAAGAATATCATAGCAGGAGCTTAAGCTTCCAGGATAGTGCATCATTAAGAGCAGAAAAACTAATAATAGAAGAAAAAGAAGAATTCCTATACCTACATTGCTTGGTAGAGGCAGCTGGGTGGCCCAGGATAGAGCATTGGGCTTGGAGTCAAGAACCCCGAGCTCACATATGGCCACAGACTTTTTCTAACTCTGGGACCTTGGACAAGTCATTTACCTTCTGCCTCAGTTTCCTCAACTGTAAAATGGGACTAATAATAGCATCCAGTTCCCAGGAATGTTGCCAAGATGAAATGAGATGATAGTCATACAATGCTTAGCACAGCGCCTGACAGAGGCAGAACTCGGTAAATTCTTGTTCCCTTCCTCCCTCCCTCCCTTCCCCTCTCCCTTTTTCTTTTCCTCCTTCTCTTCCTCTCCTTCTTCCCTCTCTCCTTCCTTTCTTTCCTTTCTTCCTTTCTCCCTCCCTACTTCCCTTTCTTCCTTCTTTCCTTCCTCCCTTTTTTCTTTCTCCTTCCTTTTTTTCTTCCTTCCTTCTTTCCTTTCTCCATCCCTTCCTTTCTTCTTCCCTTCCTCTCTTCCTCTCTTTCTTCCTTTCTTCCTTCCTTCCTCCCTTCCTTCCTCCCTTCTCCCCTTCCTCACCTCATTTTTTCTTCCTTCTTTCCTTCATTTTTTCCTTCCTTCCTCTTTGAGGCTTACAAGGCAGTTTACAATGTTTTCTCCCTTGATCTCATCCCAGCCCTGGAAGGGAGGTTTCATGACTATCCCAGAATCCCTTCCCTTTACTCCCTCTGAATGGGATCTAATAGACATTGTGAGTTACATATAGCCTCACCTTTTCTTACTGATTCAGGTTAATCGTTACAGACTCCACCTATTCTACCAAGCTGGAATATAGGTGTTTCACCCTTCTCTTTGGTCTCTGGTTCCTTTTCTCAGCACTCCTGTCTTTAGCACCTTGGCATGGAGACAACTTAACTCAGAATACTAGAATCTTAGAGTGGGAGAGGCCTAGAGGCCCTGCCATTTCAATCCATCCTTGGCAGAACCCCCCTTCAGAATGTCCCTGGCAAGTAGGCTCATTGCCTCTTAACAAAAACTCATCCTAGTTATGGTCAAGCAGTGATTGTTAGGCCATTCCTATGTGCCAGCATTGTAGTGGAGGCAGAGAGGTACAAGACAGGCCCTGCCCTTAGGGGCCTCACCATCTAATGCTGGAGAGAGCATGCACACAAGTGTGGATAAAGAAGATCTAACCGGATCAGCTGGTGAGAATGAACAGGAGGGAGGGACCAGTGTTCAGGGAGATGGAGAAGACCATAGAAGGTGGGACTTTGCAGAAGGTGGGACTAAAGGAAGTCAGGGGAGCCGGGAGGCAGAGGTGCGGAGGGGGAATGTTTCCTTAGTGGAGGACAGCCAGAGAAAATGCTGTCAGGGGATCGAGTGTCCTCTGTGAGGAATACCAGGAGGTCAGAGGACATGGAGGGGTGGAGGGTGGAGGAAGACAGGAAAGGCAGCAAGAGAACAGATTATCACAAGCTTTGAAAGTCAGAGGATTTCAGATCTATTCCTATAGGTAATAGGTAGCCATGGCAGTTTATTGAAGAAGAGGAGAGAGAGTCAGACCTGTTTTAGAAGATTAATTTGACAACTGAATGGAGGACTGATTTGAGTGGAGGGGAGATTTGGGGCAGGGAGACGTAGCAGCAGGCTATTGCCACAGTCCTGGTGGGAGGTGATAAGGACCTGAATCAGGGTGGTTTACGGCATCAGAGGAGAGAAGGGAGAATATTCCAGATATGTTATGAAGGTAGAAATATTAAGATTTGACAAAGCGTGGATATGGAAGTGGGGGCAAGGCGAATGGTGAGAGAGAGTGAGGCTGACCCCCAGCTTGCCAGCCTTGGAGAAGATGCTTCTGCTATCCCTTTCCATAATCCTAATACTTTTCTCTCCAAGCTAACAATCCCACTGTTTCCAGCTACTCCCCAAACATCATTGTTTTGAGTCCCCAATTTAGCTGCCCCCCATGGCCTCCCCTTCCATCTGTCACCCCCTGTCCGCACTTCCCCGTTTGCATCAGCTGCCCTCCCCTCCTAATTCTGTGCCTCTAATCAAGAAATGAGGTTACTGCCTGGTAGGAAATTAATATATGTGAAATTAGAGTCCATGGGACCTGGGCAGGGGCTCTTTCCAAGAGGGAGCTGTGAGTCTGCGCATAGACTTGGAGATGGCTCACCTTGTTGCCAAAGGTCTTTTTAACTTATTTCCTCATGCTGGGTGTTAACATACATCAGTTCCATAGGACAATATAATGAATGCAATTCCATAAAAACAAACCACTTGTTGAGCAATGCTTTCCCAAGCTTTGGCTTGGCCCCTCAAGCTGTCCCCAAAGCTGGCTCCAACCTCTTAGAATGACCCTTGTGAGCACAGTTATCCACAAGACAAAACTCGGTCCTTAAGTACCCCAGAGCTTTGGCCGAATCCTCCTTGTGCTGAGCGAGGTTTGCCCCAGAATGCCCAAAAGATGGACAGGAAGGGAAGCAAAGTGTTAGAGAAAAACATTTATTATGCGAAATACAATAGGGCCTCCAATGGCCCTTTGAGAAGTCTGACTTGGGGGTGGTGGGAAGAAGATGGCAGGTTAAAAATGCATCTGATTCAGCTTCCTAGAGCACGTCATCAAAGGAGGTCTAACATGACTTCACTTTTTAGCGTCTTTTGGATCGCCACCTGTGGTTTCATCAGCACCGGGAGTTGGTTCAAAATGGCACAGGGGACAGAGCCTTGGAATTGGAGTCAGGAAGACTTGAGTTCAAATCCAGCCTCAGACACTTTCTAGCTTTGTGACCCTGGGCAAGTCATTTAACCTCTGTTTGCCTCAGTTTCCTCAACTGGAAAATGGGGGTGATTTCAGTACTTACCTCCCAGGACTGCTGTGAGGATCAAATGAGATAATATTTGTGATGTGCTTAGTACATGCATAGTAGGTTCTTAAGAAATTCTAATTCCCTCCCTGTGCAGATCAACAACTCATCTGTAATTTAGAGTGTGTTGCTTAGGGCTTTGAGAGGCTCTGTGTGTTAAGCAGGGACACGCAATCTGCATGTTTCTTAAGCAGCACTTGAACCAGGGTCTGCCTGGATCCAAGGCTGTCTTTCTACCCACTACCATATGACTTGTATTATTTCACTGTTACCCTTACGTACTTAGTTTGCCTAATACCAATAACTGGTGCCACAAATGCATGGAGTTAGCAGGATAACAATGTAAAGGACAGTGAGTGTCCAAGGAGATGAGTGGAGGGGAATAGGGATGGAGCCTTTTATGACTGGGAAGGTGGGGTAGAAATTACTCAGCTCAGAGAGATTGTTGGACCTGGAAATCTGGAAGACCTGAGTTCAAATCCTGCCTCATCCACTTACTAGGTATTAAGCCTGGGAAAGTCACTTGATCTCTCTTAGCCTGTGCAGTAAATGGGGGTCACACATCCAGAGGCAGAACTTCTAACACTAGGCCCGGCCCTGCGGCCAGCACTTCTATCAAGACAAAAACCAATGCCATTTGGCAACTGATTGTATTTGGTGAGTGAGAAAAAGGGAAGAACCAAAGCATGCTCCTAGATTTCACGCCTAAGTGTTATTTCCAAAGGGTGTTTCTTAGAGTTATGTAGGGCACATCCTACATAAATATAATGTGAAACCAGCAAATGTTGCAAGACAATTAGTAGTGAACTGGTAGCTAATTCCACCTGAAAAATAAAGCATTCAGAAATTAACGGCTGTATAAACATCCAAGGAAATGGGACAGAAAACAGGGAGCTGCCTATATGGAATTAATTTAGAAATTGCGTCGATGCACATTACCCTACACTTTGGGGACTACACTTTTGGAGGTGTGGATATTTATTTATGATTTTTATCATGAAATTTTTTTTTAAGCAATTGGGGTTAAGTAACTTGCTCAAGGTTACACGGCTAGTCATTATTTATGCATGGGTGCTCATTTTCTGAGGCCGGATTTGATCTCGGGTCATCCCAACTCCGAGGCCGGTGCTCTTACTCACTGCGCCACCTAGCCGCCCCTATCATGAAATTTAACAACAATTTAAAGTCTGTGTTAACATCTCCCCAACCAGCAGTCTTCTGTCTGACTAGGTCTCTGTCCTAACCTGAAAACATTGTCTTTCCTGTTTGGAGTAGATGTCCGTGGCTTTACAAAAGGAATATGTTAATTTTTTGAAAAGATGACAGTGAAATTAAAGCTTATCTTTTACATGTTTTGGTAGATTATATGTAAACCTTCCACCCCTAAGAATTAATTCCTGACAATATAGAAGACAAATTCATGGGATCACAGATTTAAAACTGGAAGGGTCTTCAAAGGCCTTTTAAGTCCAATTCCCTTCATTTTACAGAAGGGGAAACCGAGTCTCAGGCTTGTTGACTCTGGATTTTCAAAGTCTATGCCAGTGAAGCCTATACTCAGAAAGGCTCTGGTATGGTCTCTGCACCATCATCCTCCCCTCCCCTAGTAGCCTGGGGCCCAGTCTAACCAAGTGTAACTCGATTGACTGTTTTAAAGAAGGTTAATGGCCTTTTCTCATTACACTAGAAGGTTGAAAAATTGATGGTTTTAGCACGCTGAACTGACATGTTTGTCTCACTTTACAGAATGGATTTACACCATTGTACATGGCAGCTCAGGAAAACCACCTGGAAGTCGTCAAGTTTCTCCTGGATAATGGGGCAAGTCAGAGCCTGGCCACAGAGGTAATGAATGGTTTGAAGGGGGTTCTCTCCTGTATATAATTGACTTGTAATTCACGGGCCATTTTCACATGGACAGATTCTTTTTGTGTTTCCTTAAGTATGAAGGTTAATACAGAGGCCTGGAGCAGTGAATAGCCCAGTCTATCACATTAGTAGTTAAGACTGCAAAAAGAAGTGAATATAGGGATTTTATCTGATCATTTTTTTTAAATGAAACAAGAATAAAACTGCTTTTAAAAATGCAGAGAATTTGTCATTTTGCTGAAGCACATTGTCCCTCTATGAGTATCTTCTTCTGCTCAGATATTGAACCATTATTCATATTTATTACATTCATTTAGGAGGATTTCCATAAACTTAGTATTTTGCTTCCAGGGTGACAATTTTTTTAAATTAAATTAATTTTTCTTGTAATTAAATATTGGTCTGAGATTTGTTTGGTAGTATTTTTTTCCCTATAGTTCTGAGTGAGGGTATAATTATAATAATGACTAAATATTATATAGCAGTTTCTAGAAGTAATTTTTATAACTTTGATGCATATTTCATAACTATAATCTATTTATTTTTTGGACTGGACTTTTCATTACATCAGTGTCAGGATTCATCTATTAAAAAATCAGTCAATAAATATTTATTAAGTGCCTACTATATATGGCCCAGACAATGTGCTAACCACTGAATTATGTAGGGATTCCCACTTGCCAGATTCCATCTACCAATACAGGTCTTTAGTTGCTCTGTATTCTATAGCCTTAGAAAGTTGCCTGAGGCTTGTCCTCAGGGTCACTTAGATGTTGTTATTCACTTGAGCCTAGGTTTTTCTAACTCCTGCATTGGCTCTCTAGATATTGTACCACCCTACTTCCCCTACAATTTATTATTCCCAACATCTGAATATTAGGAGAGGTACCCAGTGTTCATGGAACAAAGAAGGCCTCCACCATGATGGGGGGGACTCCTTGTTACCCACTGAGGGAGCCTGAGGGTTACAGTAGCCCAAGATAGGCAAACATGGATAGGTTGAAAGCTTTGTTGAAGATCACTCCTGCACTGAGCAGATCACAGATCTGTTTAAGTATTGAGTTCATGTTTCACTGAATTTCCCGCTTTCCTCTTGGATATACCAAATGTCCTATCTATAGAAATGGTGGAAAACATGAAGAATTGCAGAATGTTAGAGCTGGAAGAAAATCTGCATCTTCAAGTAGAATCTCCTTTTTTAATACTTGGGGGAACAGAGACAAAAAGAATAGTGAGAGGCCTTACTTGGTAATACTTCATGGAGAGCCTCTCAATTATAGAAAGCATAAGAAACCTACTTATATACATTAAGTGATTTTAAAAATAAATTTTCTTGCTATGTTTTGCCTTTATATTAATCTATATTTCCCAGTATATCTCTGACTCCACTGCCAAGAAACCATCCCTTAGATCAAAGAATTTAAAAGATGAAAACAAAGTAGTTTAGCAAAGCTAGCCAGCACTGGGGAGAGCATAACATTTTTACACCTACATATATTTTCTAACTTTTTTGTTTGGCTTTTATTCACAATTTGGAATCAGAAGGTATGAGTTCAAACTATGGTTCTTGCTATCAACTCTCTATGTAATTTTGGGCAGTGACTGAAGCTGAATGAGCCTCAGTTTCCTTATCTGTAAAAATGAAAGGGTTGAATTAGATGGCCTTTATTGTCCCTCTAACTCTAGGATACTACTGTCATTCTGTCTCCATGGGATGAAACCTATCCCCAAATTTGCCTTCCTGTTTGTTGAATATCGATATCCCGGTGATACAAGACTCTATTTCTTTTGATGCCGTTGGAATTGAATTATCAAAATAAGACACCGATAAAATCCTTTTGTTTTTATCTTTCTGCTAAGAATAACTGGGAAAATCAAAAGTAAGCCAAACCATTTAAACTTGGTCTGAAAACAGAATCTGGAGTTACTAATTTGAGCCCCACTAACACAATGCTAATGCCTGAAGGCAGGTGTTTGCTGGCCCACCTTTAATTGGCATTAGTAGGAAGTACCACTCCTGGGTGTTAATCATCTCAACTACAGTTTATTTATTGGTGTTAAAGTGGCTACCTTTATATTCCTGTCTGGGAGGATCTAAAGAATTTGCATTTGTGAGTATCAGCATTGAATTTGAACTTGAATCAAGGCATAGAAGCCATTGGCTTCCCCTTATACTTTTATTCTCAGATTAAAAGGACACCAGCCTAATCACAACAGAAGAAGGGGCTGGCTCCTTGAAAGTGGAGGGAGAGGGGTGGCTAGGTGGCGCAGTGAGTAGAGCGCCGGCCAGGTGGCGCAGTGAGTAGAGCGCCGGCCCTGGAGTCAGAAGGACCTGAGTTCGGATCCGGCCTCAGACACTTAACCCACACAAACAAAAAAAAAAAACCTAGCTGTGTGACCTTGGGCAAGTTACTTAACCCCAATTGCCCTAAAAGGGGCGGCTAGGTGGCACAGTGAGTAAGAGCGCTGGCCTCGGAGTTGGGATGGCCCGAGATCGCATCCGGCCTCAGAAGGTGAGCACCCACACATAAGTAATGACTGGCCGTGTAACCTTGAGCAAGTTACTTAACCCCAATTGCTTAAAAAAAAAAAAAAGTGGAGGGAGATACTATGGGAAATATGGGTGATATGAAGGCAAACTGTAGCAATAAAGCTAATTTTAAAAATCATTTAATATAGATGCAGGTTTCTTAAGCTTTCTATAATTGGGAGGCTCTCCATGAAGAGTTGTTTGTTAACTGAATGTTGAATCAGAGTCATGGAGTAAATCAGATATGCTAGGGGGGCTGCTATGTAAAGATCCTGATGGTGAATGCTTTTGTAAAAGATCTTTAGATAGTGACAATAATCATTCCTCTAAGGGAAGCATTCTGGCTTTGAAAAGAGTGTCAGGTTTCAGAGTTAGGAAGTCTCCATAAAGACATTTTCCCTGTGCTGGTGTTGGGCAAATAGGAGAGTTCCTCAGGTAAGATGGGGCCAATGGACTGAGTAGTCTGATGATAATTTTAGAGTTCAGACATGATTTGGTCTATTTTACTGGAAGGTGTCAGCTCATAGAAGTGGAACAGCTAAAGCCCAGATAGGACACAACAAGTGAGTGGGAAGAGCCTGGACTAGAATGGAAAACCTCTGACCCCACCCTACCTTAAGAGAGTTGGGTTCAGATTCTGGTTCTATCACTAATTCACTTTGTGACCTGGAACCAATCTCTTGACTTTAGTCCCCTGCAGAATGGGTGGTTTAGATGAGGTGACCCTTTGAGTCCTAGTGTTCTGTGATTCTCCAGTTCCAGAGGACTCTGGAGATGAATGTGGCGTGTGATCTACTGAGGACAGAGGCTCAGAGTGGAAGGAGCGTCTCCCTTATGGCATTTTCCACTACTGCTTCTGAGTGCATTTCCAAGTCATACCACAGGCGCCACAGAAAAAATAAATATCGTGACCTAAATAAAATCCCACGCTCCTTGCCAATGCTCTAGTAAAAATAATACAAAAGTTCTTTCGAGGCATTTATCTTAAAGACAAAAAAGGAAAAGAAAAGACAAATTTCAGTACCAGTAAGACATCCTTGTGGGTTTCCCTCATACCAATTGTGAGTCCCTTTATGGAATTCCCCAAATTAAGGAATTTACCAAATAATTCAGTTTATTATTTATTTTACCAAGTGACTTTCTAAAGAAATCTTCATTATGTAAGTCAAAATAAATGGCTCTATGGTTTTGGATACATTATTTGGCATCTGATAGACTACATAAAACGAGCAACTCTAAAGACCATGCCTTGAGATGTCTATTAGTCAAGAAATTAACAAGCATTTATCAAGTACCAGACCTACACACTAGGGGAAAGAGAACGGCAAAGCTGGCTCTGCCTTCAAGAGGTTTACTTTCTATTGAGGAGAAGAAAAACTACACACTCATACAGAGGGGGAGAGGGAAAAGACCTATGACTTCATTGATTAAAGGGAACTCCCAAGTAAGGAAAATCTGCTTAAAAAAATCCCCTCAGTGGCCCTTTCAATCCCCCCATCTCTGGGATTCAGAGGTCCTATGCCTGTCCACAAATGGATGAAGCAACAGTAAATCCACGGTCTCCTTCCTCCAGCCAAGAACTAAGTTGAATTTAATGAGCAACAAATTCGCAAAACATTTGCTAAGGCCTCCTGTACATAAGACACCATGCTAAGTGCTGGGAAAACAGTGACAGAAACAGAGACCAAGCCCTAGCAGGCCAGGTGTCTCAGCACACACTTAATTCTGTTTTTGTCCTTAAGTCAAATGCAAATGATGTGGTGGCACTACTGATTGTGGTACATTATTCATATTTTTTCCCTTCTGTCTATGTGTCCAATCAAAAGTGCTTATATGCTCTCTGTCTTCATTAAAATGCCAGTGCCTGCTCAAAGTAAAAACTTGTTACCTTGAGGAGCTGATCTCCCGCATTGCCCTGGGAAGCTTCTGTCTTAATTGTGTGGGTTTTCTCCTAAGCTTTTTTTCTGGAAATTAACCCAGTGTTTGGTATAGCTGAGGACATTGTGTAATTCTTGTTATTTTTTGTCATTGGTTGGAAATACTTTTAACATGGGTTTCCACATCTCCTTGGTCTTTGGCATGAATTTTAGAGATTTCCTTAATGAATGGTGTTCCTCCAATGACTTCACACAGTTCCCCCAAGTGTCCCCATTTTTCTGAGCCATGTCCCAATTTATTTATTTTTTTTCTCCCGTGGAAAAGCAATTCAATTTATTCTCTCTCTTTGCAGGATGGATTCACGCCCTTGGCGGTAGCTTTGCAACAAGGCCATGACCAAGTGGTTTCACTACTGCTTGAAAATGACACAAAAGGAAAAGTCAGGCTCCCCGCCCTTCACATAGCTGCCCGCAAAGACGACACGAAAGCCGCTGCCCTGCTGCTGCAGAATGACAGCAATGCAGACGTGGAGTCCAAGGTGAGCCCTTGCCAGGGTCAGTGGGGCATTCAAGCGCCATCTTTGAGGGGCAGGGATTAAAAACAGATGAGACCTGCCTTTGTCCGGCTCATGTTCTATGCTCAGGCGTGTTGACAACAACAACAAAGTATACCCAAGCTAGAGAAGCACTGAGGTGGCTGCATTGAGCTTGCCTTGAGAAAAATGGGAGCCACGTGCTCCTAGCCTTTTTTGTTTTGTTTTTGTTTTTTGCAAAGTACTTGTGTTTGTTCCCTGGCAGATGTCACATTTTCAACTACAAGATGGTATTTGATTTGGCAAGTGTCAGGCAGGGATGATGGCTACCACATACTAACGGGCATGTCCAAAGTCAAACTTGATTAACGTCATGAAGGCTGGATGCAGTTCAGTGAGTTTCAATACGCTAAGAGAAACCTGTTGACTATTAGAAGTCATCTGGCCAAATGACTGGCACTGTCTCTGTAACTGCCGTGTCAGAGTCTCTTTCAAAAACAAAAAGCCCAGCAAGAGCACACATGGCCTCTGGGATAGACTGCCATCTCATTTCATCTAGCTTTCTTTCCACGCCTCATGCTTCCATCATAGCCACCGTATCATATAGGCACCACGAAGCTTTCTGCATCCATGTCACCAAGAGTGAACTAACCGTTCATTTTTCCCCCTCTTTGCTTCCCAATATGTTAACCTAGATGGTGGTGAATAGGACAACCGAGGTATATGTACCCATATCTCTCTATATCTGCATCATCCTTTCATGTCCTAGTGCTGACGCATCATTACCCCTACCCCTCTTCTTTGCATCGCCTTCAGTAGGATAGAGACCCGCTTTCTTACCAACGAATAGCATGTGCTAAGATAAGGCAGTAGTTGGATCACCAGGGCTTTCTGCAGCTGAATCTGGCCTTTCAAAATAAATTCATGGATTCCGAGAACCTTACTGCCTCCCATTGGCTGAGGGTACCAAGACACAAAAAAACCTTGGAGGTGTTCATCTGTGATGTGGAGAGCTGCAGACAGCCCTGAAACTGTGCATCCAGAATTGATGGTTTTTTGGTTTGTTTTTAGGCTTCTGCATGACACTTACCCCTGATGGTGTCAGCAAAGAGAATCTAGTCTCAGAATGGAACGGATGCCGCCATACTCTCCAAGGGAGGCAGCACCAGCTAGCATGGCAAAGAAGCTTGCTAAAGATTTAGAAATGCATTTAGTTGTTCTAAGGTTCCATACTGTGGGGACGGAGTGAAATGCTGCATGTTTTAGCATATTTCTTTAAGGAAGTAAAATGACCTCAGTGTGAAAATGAGCTGTGGAACTCGTGCTATTGACTAAGGCATTTGACAATGAGGCCACTAACTTGTGGATTCTTATCACAACTCCAAACGATTGCCCACAACGGGAGATAGAGCTTTACAATACTAGCACTTAAAAAAAACCCAAAAACATACACGCCACCACCCATTAATCAAAGGGTATTTGATGTTATTTTAATTTGTATCTGCTTTGAATATATCAAATCACCTGAAGTTCGGCAAAGATTTTCAGTGAAGGATTCAAGTATCAGTGATGGAATAAGGGTATTTTGCTTTCCACAAAGACAAGGAGATTCACTCCCTACTAGCAAGTCTTGCCTTTTGAAGAAGGGTTGGCCATTGTATCCATGGTTCTGCTGCTGGTTTGCTCAAATCTATATCCCTGGTTCTTCACTTCCTGGACCTTCTACCTAGTAATATGGTTGATTTGGGCTCCCCTGGGAGCCTGTCAGCAAATGACAGTAATTAACAACTAGGACAGAATAAAATCTTAACTTTCAGCATATTTTGCTTCCTCTTTTTTTTCTTTTATAAGTTTGCTGCGGGTTATGGGACAGAAAGTTCCCAGGTGGGGAGACATCAGAAATCCATTGAACTTCTCTGCTCTGCTTTCTTTCCAGAGTGGCTTCACCCCGCTTCACATTGCTGCCCATTATGGAAATATCAACGTAGCCACATTGCTGTTAAATCGAGGGGCTGCTGTAGACTTCACTGCAAGGGTAAGGATTCCATCCAAAATGTGTGTGATGTCTTGGGAAACTCGAGTCATGATGCTTTCCCTATAAAATATGGGTCTTTGTGTTGGTGTGACATCATTAGGCTGTGACCTCATTAGGATGTCAGTTCTTTGAGGGCAGGGACTGGATTTGTATTAGTTGGTCTGGGTTTTTTTTTCCCCTCTCTTTGTATCCCCAGAATTTAGCATTGGTACCTATGGGCACTGAGTAAATGTTAATTGAATGACTCCAGTGGGTGCTTAGCTCACTCAACCTTTCTGAACCTGAATTTCCTCCTGTTGATATAATGAGGGTGTTAGAGAGGGACAACATTCTCTGCTGGAAAATGCCCTTGGTGGGGAGTCCAAGTACCTGCTTTCAATTCTTATAGCTGGCAATTTACCAGCTGTGACTCTGGGCATGTGACTTCTCCTCTCTGTATCTAAATATCCTCATTTATAAACTTAGGATTCGCCTGGGTTATTTTGAAGACCCTTTCTAACTTCAGATGACATGTCTAGAGAACTTCCTAAAATCCCGTCTGTTCTAATCTCATCCCACAATCCTGTCCAGATCTGGGACATTGTCTTTATTGGCTCGCATAAGCATCCCTGGGCCAAAATAAAACTCAGCATGCTCTAACTATCCTGTGGAATTCTTGTGGTTCTGCTACCACTGGCTGGTGATTTAAAAACTGTTCCCCAATTTGAAATCCCCAAGGAAACAAGGACCTTCATAAGTTTGGGGGGATTTGTGCCATAAGATATAAGAGTTAGAAGGGACAATCCAGAATGAACCATGTGCAGAAAGGTGTCCCTACCATAACAATAGTGACAAGTGGTCATTGAGGTTCAGATTGAAGAGGGGACATGAGGGGAAACCCATTCCCACCCAAGGTGGTCCATTCCATAGATGGTTTACTTTCTTACTTCTACATTCAATGTTCAGCAAAGCTCCTGGTACTTAGTCAATGCTCATAAATATTTTTCATTCATTCCTATCTCTATTTGTTGAAAGATTCTTCCATATGTCAAGCCTTAATCTGCCATTTTCTAACTTCCTGAGTTTGCCTTCCAGTACTAAGCAGAATAAGTCCCAATCCCTCTTAGCCATGACAGCCCTCCCAGTCCTTGGAGCCAGAAGCATGTCCCCATTCCTTCCCTGGTCTTTTCTTCCCCAGTCCCTTCAAGGAGTCTTTATTTAGCAAACATTGCAGGACTTTTTGCCATGTTGGTTGTTTTCCTCCAGGTTCTCTCTGGCCTTTCAGTGCCTTTCCTAAAATGTGGCAAGCAGATCTTAGAATAGTATTCTATATGTGGTCTGACCAGGCAAAATACAATGGCAATCTCTCTGTCTCACCCCCGGGAGCTTTGCCACCTTTAATGGAGGAGGCGATTGCATTAGCATTCTTGGCTACCATATTGTGCTGCTGACATGTATTGAGCTGGCAGGCCACAGTGTGTTGACCTTGCAGATTTGAGTATGAGTAAGTTTTACAATGAATATTGCAAGTGTAGAAACCAAAAATGAATGTTTTTACCTCCACTGTCTAAAAGATTTTGTAAGAAGCAAATCAAAAGCCTTAACACGAGCAAATTCATATTCTTGAAGAGAGGAATCCCAGGACCAAGTGGCAATTTGACCAATTATTTTGAATTTCCAATTCAATAGCTGCTCAGCTAAAAGAGATAGCCCTTGGTGGAGAGTTCTAAAAGCTCCTGTGTCAGATACTTCATTACCAGGGGTGGAAATGATATGGGAGGTCCAGGGGTGTTATAGGGTACACATTTCCTCCCTACCACAGTTCTGGTGGGGTACTTCCTTCTCTCTTTCCTCTCCAGCTCAGGAAAAGATGAAAGGAAGCATGGGGTAGGAAATATTAATAATGCACTGGACTTGGAGTCAACAAATCCTGGGTTCACCTCTGACATCTACTAGCTGGGTGACCATGGGAAAGTCATTCAACATCTCTGGGCCTCAGTTTCCTCACTTGTAAAATGAAGTTAGTTGGCCAGGAAGTTTCTGAGGTCTCTTTTAATGGTGAATCTGGGATACTCTGATCCTGTAATCCGGTGACCAGCCATCAGAGAAGCTGGAGACTTTTATAATCTCTCTAGTGACTCAGCAGCATGCTACGTCAGTCAAGAAAACTTCATAGGCATGTAGGCTTCCAGGATCAAGGAGAGCAGCTTTTTCTGCTTGTATTCTGGCCTGTTCAGACCACATCTGGAATCTCATATCAGGTCCTAAAGTGCTGCGTTTCCAAAACAATGATAAGCTGGAGAACGGAGGACAATCAGGCCAGAACAGGGCCTGGACGTCAAGTTGGCAGAAGGAATGAAGGAGGGCTAGCCTGGAGAGGAGAAGACATAGAGGAAATATGAAAATGTTCTTCAAGTATTCAGAGCTGTCTGTCTGCCTCAGTTTCCTCAACTGTAAAATGAGTATAACAGCACCTACTGTGAGAGGTTAGTGTGAGGGTCAAGTGACATTGTATTTGTAAAGCTCTCGCCTGGCACATAGTAGGTGCTTTTAAAATGTTAGCTAGGGGCGGCTAGGTGGCGCAGTGAGTGAGAGCGCTGGCCTTGGAGTTGGGATGACCCGAGATCGAATCCGGCCTCAGAAAATGAGCACCCACACACAAATAATGACTAGCTGTGTAACCTTGAGCAAGTTACTTATCCCCAATTGCTTAAAAAAAAATGTTAGCTAGCGGCGGCTAGGTGGCGCAGTGAATGGAGCACCAGCCCTGGAGTCAGGAGGACCTGAGTTCAAATCCAGCTTCAAACACTTGACACACTAGCCCCCTCCAAAACAAAAAAATAAAAAAATAAAAATGTTATCTATTATTAGCTGTTAAGAGGCATTATTAGTGTCCTTAGCCCTAGAGGCCAGAACTGAAAGGAATCAGTGAAAGTTGCAGAAATCATGGGCATTTGTAGCTCTTTCTCCTCCAAAGGACTCTTCAGACATCTGTTTTCCTCCCCTTAGAAGTCATAGATGGCTTTCCTCTTAGAAGTTATAGATGGCTTTGAAATTAATGACTGCTAAGGAAAGTTTTGATTGAATTCAACAAGCATTTATTAAACACCTCCTGCTTTGTGTTGGGCACTGTCCTAAGTCCTGGAGAAAATGCACAGAATGAGAGTACCTGTTCTCTGATCTCACTTCCAGCACCCTCCCCAAGCTTGACTCCTGGGAGCAGCGAACACCCTCACAGTCTTGTATGGGGAGCAAGGGGCCAGAGGCTTCTGACTTGGGGTTTATATTTACTCACAGAATTAGGAGGCAGCATGGTACCATAGCGTGAGGACAGGCTGGTCCCAGGACCTCGGACCTGCTCCTGCTTTTGATACTTGCTACCTCTATGACCTGGAGCAAGTCTTCCTTTCCCTCCCTGAGTCTCAATTTCTTCATCTGCAAAATGAGGGAGTTGAACTAGTGGGTTCTGAGACCTCTCTCAGCTTCTCTAATCCCCATGAATAAGCGTGTCTAAATCAATTCCATCACCAAGTTTGATATTTCTAATGAGCAAGGAAGACTAAGCTTTCTTATATTCCTTCAAAAGGGAAGTCTTGGGGCAGCTAGGTGGCACAATGAGTAAGAGTGCTGGCCCTGGAATTGGGAGGATCCGGGATCAGTTCCAGCCTCAGAAAATGAGCACCCACACAAATAATGACTGGCTGTGTAACCTTGAGCAAGTTACTTAACCCCAATTGCTTATAAAAAAGGGGAAGTCTTGATAATAAAGTAGATATTCATTTATTAATTTTTCTCCTCTTTTTAAACATAATTTGAAGTAATAGTAAGGGGTTGTGATAGAGATTAAATTTATAATTTCATTGATACAAGGAACTCCCTGGAGAGGAAACTCCCTCTACCAGTGCAGGTCAATATCTGCTCAACAGTTTAGACCCTGGGAGAGTTAGTTACCTAGAACACACAGAGCTAAGTGACTCACTCAGGGTCACACAGTCAGGATGTGTTGGAAGGGGGAACTTAAATGCAGGCTTTTCAGGCTTTCCAGTCCTGCTCTGTGGCCACTGTGTCACACCACCTCCTCCATAGTCATGGCTCACTAACTCCTGGCTGCTCTTGTCATAAATGGTCACTATTCACCTATATAATATAAAAAGGACCTAATGAAATAACTGAAAGTGCCAAGATTTTGATGGTCATTAAAACAGCTAAGAGGACAGTTTATTGTCAGACCCTTTCACCCAGATCAATCAGTCATCATTTATAAGGGCCTACTATGCACCAGGTGCTTGGGACAGAGATAAAAATGAAACTGTTCTTGCTCTCCAGGAGCTTCCATTCAATTGTGGGAAATACTTACACCTGTAAAGTAAATGCACAACAGAAACTCAGGTGGTGTCAGGGTGAGAGGAGGGCCTAGCAAGGTGTGGGGAGGGGTCACAAGAAAGACTTCATGTAGGAAGTGGCGTCTGAGCTGAGTTCTGAAGGAGACCACGGATTCTAAGATACAGATAAACAGGATTGATGTAATCATCAAAGACTCTTTGAAACTATTGAACTTTAAGACCCTTCCAATCAGGCATTTGAGCCAGTCAGTGTGCTTGGTGCTAGGGAGACAGAGACAAAAGTGAGACAGTCTGTCCCTCAACAACTTACAGTCAATTGGGGAGGACACCCTTGACACCTGTAGATGAATTCAAGATAAATCAAGGCTGCTTGTTTGGAGGAACAGAGTCTGGCTAGGCTCTAACTAGCAGCTTGAGGGAAATGGGAAAGGCTTCACAGAAAAATACCCCTTGTCCTGGGCACTGGAAGAAACCTGAGATCCAAATATGAACAGAATGCTTTCCACACTCCAGGCCTAAGGGACAGTATGTGCCAAAGCTTTGGAGACATTCCAGCTTGACAGACTCTGTTATTTAATCAATCAAATCCATCCACAAGCATTTAGTAAGCCCTTACTGTGTACCTGGCACCATTCAGAGTGATGCTAACACACACATAGAAAAAGATAAAAATGAGCTAGCCCCTGCCTTCAGAGAGCTGACTTTCTAATGGGGGAGAGAACATGGACGTGTCCTAGCATGCAGCCATTGGGATTCTTCAGCAGCTTCCTGCAAGGAACAGACTCCAACCCCCAGCAGCCCGGGTTTGGGATCCTGCACACTCATAAAGGAGACGATTAGAGTCATCATGTGTGGGGCTGCCTTGCAGGGCCTGCCCAGGGCCTGGGGTTGGTTCCCACACTCTGGCTGACCTTGCTCAGTACCGAGTCACCTCAGAAATCCTGTCTGGGTGATGTCAGCCAGTGGCTCCACCGCAGGCTGGGGCTGTGACTCAGAGCCCACAGCTGCCTGCTGGTGACAGTGGTAGGGCCAGGGAGGACAAGGGAGCACAGCTGAGGGCCGTAGGTGTACACTGACCAAGCAGAGCCCAGCCAGAAAACGAGGGCAGCCCAAGCAGCCCCCTGGGCTGTGGAGCACCTCTGCACCTTCCACATGATCCCCAGAGTAACAGGGATCCCAGGAGGTGGAGGTGTGATCATTACCTCCAGGCACATGGATGGGGTCAGTTCTGCTGCCATATTCACCTGCCCACCTGCATTTTCTTGCTTTAAATCTAATTTAATTTGTTAAAAAGAAAATCAACCCACGTAACAAATATGCATCATTCAGCAAAACAAATTTCCACCATGTCCATGTCCAAAAATACATGTGGCACTCTCCAGCCCCTTGCTGTCAGGAGGCAGCTGGTGTGAGATTTCCCAGCATCTCATGTAAAATATGAAATAGCCCATGGAGCCTTCACACACACACACACACACACACACACACACACACACACACACACACCTTCTATCACTGCTTTCCATAGCCTCAGCTCTCCTCATTATCAGGGTTCAAATAACCCCCAAAGGGGGCAGTGGTGCCTTCTGAGCATGTCCATGGCTCATCTCCATGTAGCCAGTCATCACTCTGGCTGCCACAGAAAAAGCCAAGCCCCCAGTGACTGCATTAAGTGATGATTCTATATCAAGCCCTGGGGTTGCAGAAACAAAAATCAAGCAGTCAGGTTCCGAGAAGCCTGTATTTTATCACTAATATTGTTCCTGTAAAGGACAGTTTTATAATAACAACAATAATAGTAATGATAATAAAAATCACAATAATTGTTGCTATTATTAATTATGACAATAATTATTGTTAACATTATTGTAGTAATTATTGTTATTATTAATTCTAATAATAATTGTTGTATTTATCGCTTTTTGTCCCAGCCTGTGAGAAGTACTTAGAACTCACCATAAGGAATCCCCTTCCCATGGTGGACAGCACCTTCACTATGTAACTTAGGAAAGAGTTTGTCATAGCACTGAGAATGTGAGGGACTTGTCCAGGGTC